>APFE030992343.1:28578-74802 GCA_000404065.3 Pinus taeda | reverse complement strand
ATAGATCAATATTGTTGAAACACATGAGTAGGATGTATTATAAATGGTACTTTTATCCCGTAATTCTTTTTACTTGTGTATTAAGCAATGATTTCTTTTAGAATTTTTTATGAATGAAAGTCTGAATTTTGTTTGCCATTATTGCACTTTTGTATGGTGATGATCTATATTTTATACTATATTATATATATAATTATATATTATATATATATATATATATATAATTCTTATGCGATATATCTTTCACAATCATTTTGGCTAAATTTTTATATGAAATGATTATTGTTAAAACGGATTCACTTCTCAGTGCAATTGAATGATCTTTATTACCAATTTCTTTTTGATATTATTGTAGATCACATACATAAATTTAATCCCGGGTATATTTATAATTAGATAGTGCTTAACTTAGGATAAAATACATGTGATTGTTAGCTTAGATTAGATTACTTTTAGCTTAGACATTACTTTAAAACATCACATATCACCCCATTAGGACAAGCATTAAATAGATTGGGAAACTGGTCCCATTATCCCCAGTCGGAGCCACTACTCCAAATGAAAAAGGAGCTACCAACCAAGGTTCAGACCGGGTGGTTTTTCCCCATGTTGAAGCAACAATTTTCGAGGCTTCAACATTTTGGTGCTAGAAGGAGGGATTGAATGTGAATGGCAAGTAAATCTAAATTAACAGGCCATTCTAAGAGTAAAATTCCCTCACCCTCACCTCCAACTTCTCAAAAGTCTTCCAAATCCTCTGATCCTAAGCAAGAAGTTGCACAAAATATTATACAACCCGTTGCTGAAATCCCAAACAAGCCAAATAATTCTTCTTTTACTGAAGCCCCTGAAGTCCAATCTTTGATTCATAACTTACAGGGGATTTTGCTATCTCAAGAAGAATTTAAGTTATCCCAGGATAGTGTTACCTCTCAGTTCACCCCATCTCAACGGTTAACTAGAGCATAGAGCAAAGAGTTTGGAATTCCTTTGTTCGAATTTCCTCTACCAAGTCATAAGAAAGCTAGGAAACACCATCTGCATCTCACAGTGAGGTTCTATCATCATCTTCATTCATTCCATCTATACCCTCACAAGATCAATCATACACCTCACCACTCCAAATTGTGATTCACACAGGTACAAGAGCTACATCTTCCTCTACCCAATCACCTTCAAACACTACTGTTACACCTTCTCCTACCCACATACTAGCAATGACATAGAATCCTCCAAGGCCATGGACAAATCAAGGGGCTGTTAGGATGGCTGGACCTTTACATCAATTACTAGCACACCCAAAGAAATGGTTGCCCAAATTCAATCCTGATAATGACCTATTAGTTGAGGAACATATAAATATTTTTATGGTGTCCATTAACTTGAATGAAGTGGTGGAAGAAGATGCAGTTGTAAGATTATTCCCATATACTTTACAAGGAGCAATAGGATCATGGTACTTTTCATTACCATCAGGTTCTATTAACAGTTGGGATGCTTTTCAAGAGAAATTTTTAACTAAATTTGGAGATGATAGATCTACGGCTACCCTAATCAATGATCTCTCCAATTTGAAAGCTGAACCGAAAGAACCCATTAAGGACTTCAACTCTCGCTTCAATTATTGAATAAGATACCAATAGCATCTAAGCCTAGCAATGAGGTCCAAAATGAGTGGTACATCTCTGCTCTACCGTCAAACAAAGCTATCTTTGTTGATAGAGATGCCAAACCCACTTTGGTAGAAAATATGAAAGAGGCAATAGCTATGGAAAAACACATTTTAGCGGTGGAAAAGAAGAGTCATAGAAAGTCCTCAAGACCATGTCTAATGAAATGGTTGATATTAAAAAACTGGTAGCAGAGACTTCCTCTAAAAAACCATTTAGACCATTCAAAAGGAATTCCTTTGCTGATTCTAAACCCCCAAATGCCATACCAAATGCTGAATCAGATGGAGAGGAGGATGAAGTTTCAAGAAACGGATGATAAAGAAATAGCAGAATTACAAGGAATATGGGATTTTATCCTTCCCAATGAAGAAACTCAAGAAGCATTACCCATTGTTACCAGAAGTAAAAATCCTGTTGAATTGTCACAAACAAATCCGAAATGGAAGGCTTCAATGATATCCCCTAGGGACAAAGCAACAAGTAATAAATCTATACCAAAATCCACTCAAACTACACCTACTCAGTTGGATCCTTCTCCTTCATCTAAAACTTTGATAGTTTCTGATGAAATGGAATATAATATTATTGATGATATGAAGAAGACTAGGGAAAACATCACATTTCATTAGCTTAGTAAATTGAAACATCAACAAAAGTTACTTCTCAAAGAACTTAAAGCAGTACCTGTTAGCGCTTGAATTTTCACCTCAGGCTGAAAAAGGCAAACCTCAAGGCAACATCAAACCATTTAGCCTCATAGCTAGCCCTACGGGGCAGGAGAAAGCTCTCTCCGGTCAATCTCAGTAAAATTTTCAATGGATGAGATGACCAATAGGGTAACACTGATTTTAGGCTAGTAAACTGATCAAAAGAGTTGATTTGGGGTTTTTAGGGTTTTTGGTGGCAAATTGAGGGGATGGCAATTTTGGATGTGGGGATTGGACACAGTTTCTGCAGGGGGTTCTTTGGGGCGAGGTAGGAGACAGTATTGATGCCTTTGATTGAGGTGGATGATTAGGAATGACAGGTGAGGAGTTAAGGAGAGCAAACAATAACTTTGAATTCTCCTTAAACAGTAGAAAACATTGAAATTAAACAAACTTAAAAGCAGAGCATGACAGTCATGAATTCTTACTTTAACACTTCGTTTGCTTAATGTGCAGAAGGAAAGGAAAGGAAATGATTCACATAACACACTTAGCAAGTACATAGAGAAACACACCATCAATACATGACCACAAGAATCCCAAAAAGGACTGCAAAACCCGGTCTTTCCTTAACCAAAACATTGCAGAGATACAGTGAAAATAATTACAATGATAGCTTCTCCCTCAAGAGTCCAACCTTCCAACCCTTGAAAATGAACTAGGAAAATACCATAATATAGGCAAGCTTAACAAACTTTCCTTGCCTCTAGGGGTCGAGCTCATCCTTCTAGGAGCTGTTTCAACCACTTCTAAACTTAGCACTAACAAACTAGGCAGTCAAAACAACTTGCCTCTATAAGTTAGGAAACCAATTCATTCATTAAATGTTTGCTATTTCATGCATGAATCTTCTAGAAAAGGTAAATAAGTGACATGTCAACATGAAAATATATTAATTACATCAAAGAGGGTGAAAAATCCCATCTCAAGTCAAAACTGGTCAAAGCTGGGCGAATTCCTGAGCTGTAGATGAATTTCCTGTGAAAACTGCCCAACAGGTCGCATACCTCTGCTTGACGGGTCGCGTGTCTTTGGGACTACTTTTGGGGCACTTCCAGGTGTCCAAATGAGGCAAACGTGGGCTTGTTGGAAAGGTCTGTATGTCTAACTTCCAACCCAATTGGAATTTCTGAATTTAGTGGTCATTTGCCCCTCCAAAATTGCAATCTCCCAAGACTGCTTTTTGTGTGTCAAAAAAGTGGCAGAAAGTCATTTTTTGCATTTTTTTTTACTTTCTTAAGGCCCAAAACTTGATGAAATTTCTTAGTAATGGATGAGAAAGTGTAACTTTTCATGAAAAATCTAGAAATGCTGAGTTTTTGTAAAATGGAGTTGCCGGGACAAAGGGTCTCACCGGGGGTGAGACCCGTTAATGGAGAAAACCTGTTAAATTGCCTGAAAAATTCAAAATTTACCCAAAATGCTCAAAATTTCTTGGGATTTGCTGCTGTGGCTAGGCTATTTAGTGCCTTGATCTTGAGTGAACCTCGGCCAAGATATGGAGTGGATCGGGCCTCTTTCTCCGTTTTAGTGCCTTAGCCAACCGCCCTCTAAAGCACCTTCATCTTCGCTTTGCACACGTGCATTCTCGCCCAATAATGGTTCTTCATGTTTCTTAACAATTTCTTATCTTGGTTGGCCTTAGCCAACAGCCTCTCCAAGTGAGCATTGAGCTGGATAAGCATGGACTCTCGCTCAGCGGGCAATAGATCACCGAGTCTTCTTCTATTCAAGATGCGGTCACTACGAATCCTCCACAACTCATCAAGAGCTTGCTCATCCTCCAACTGCTTGTTGCGCTGCTCTAGATATGAGATTGTGCATTGTGCCATCTCTAACTTCTGCTGCAGCAAGCGGTTCTCAGCCTCCTTTTGCTGAATGACCTCATGAAGCTCCGTGGTAGGAGAGTGGTATCAAGATCAATGATATCAATGTTGGGATCACCGGTCATTCCCTCCTTGATCATGGGCTGCTTGCCCCTCTGTGCTGCCTGTGCTGCTGAAGAAGGCAAGGCCCCTTCCACCTGGTGTGGAGATAACACTCGCTGAACTGATGAAGAAGGCGAGACCCCTTCCACCTGATGTAGAGAAAATACTCGCCTAGCTGCCGCAAATAAGGCCCTGTGGCCTCTTTGATAAGTGACCAATGGAGGAGAACTGACATATCTAGCCTCAGGGATATCATGCTGCTGTGATGGTCCTCCCTCCTCATGAACAATCTCAGGATGTGAAAGGGATAACTTTGAGAGCATCAAAACAAAACCCTATCTCTACTTGCATTTTGACCTTCTTAAGAAAATATACATTGGACTCATTATTTCAAAATGATGACTTTAAAATACATTCTCATGCTTTTCAAGCTTTGGCAAACAATGTATTTGAATGATGGGAGGCCTACCAGTAACCTTGAAGCAATCCGGAGTGATTTAGCAGCTTATTGGAGAATTTCTATGTAGATGGTACATTGATGGGTCGCGTTCACTGCCCAACAGGTCTCACTTGCCTGACGGGTTGCGCCCATACAAAATTTACACTAGCTGAGGTACCCTGATGGGTCGCGCCTGCTTGACGGGTCTCACCTTAGTCTTGACAGGTCGCTCCTTTTGCAGGAGGATTTTGGAGCCTTCCCGGTGTCAAAATTGGGTGCAGGATAGCGTGTTGGAAAGGTCTTTGAGTCTACTTTCCAACCCAAATAGAATTTTTCAATTTGAAGTTCATTTTCTTTATCAAAAGGCAAATCTCCCAAGACTGGTTAAAAAGTGCCAAATGAGGCTGCCTCAAGGAAGAGTGCTGTTGCAGTCAACTTTTGAATGCCTTCCTCAACCCCAAATTGAGATCATGATAGCTCATTGGAAATATCGTTGTGTCTAGTTATCATTTTACTCAGCAAGAAAATCATTTGGCCAACCAAGCTAGGAGAAAACTTGATTTTCCCAAGGTCACTTCAGAGGTGCCTTTGATTCTCCTAAGGCAACGGTATTCTTTGACATTTCTCTCAAACCATGACACCTGTGAAAAAAGTGAAGGAGGAGTTTCTTCTTTGGCATGTTGTGGACAAAAACCTCTCTCAGTTTTCCCAAATTCATCTTTTATTGCTCTGTAACATCATTTGAGTGCGACTTGTCCCGATGTGTGAAACAAGGAATGTTGTCGAAATGGAGTGAAATGAAGGGGATAGGGGGCTTCTAAATTCTTGGGGAAATTTTTCGGAGTGGGGAGGGATGCTAGGGAGCAGGGGAAAGTGGAATCTCAGAGATTGAGTGAGGGGAAAGGGTCCAAAAGGGAAAAACACAGGCCCAACCTAGAAAATTGCCATGTTGTAGCTAGAAACTAGGGTTTGTGGAAAAATGAGGAATTTGGGGAATCTCAGTGATGGGAAGCATTTGCTAAGGTACTTTAAGGATAGGGGAAGGTGTATGAACATATGGATACAAGTTTTGCTAATGATTTGACTGTCCAAGAGAAATTGGCTTCAAAACCCTAGGAGAGGGAAATGAACTTGCCAAGGCACAACTGAAGCATGAACAAGATGTAAAATGACTCATTAGACACTGAAATGATAATGAAAACCCTATGAATGATGATAGACTCAGCTGAATGGTGACATAGATTGGCATTTTGGCAACTTTGAAAAGAGTGAGAGCAAACCCTAGACCTAATGCCTAGTGACCAAATTTTGCTTGAAATCTCTTTGAAATGACAAAATTTGACCTTGACACTCTGAGACCACTTTGTAAGAGAATATTTGATCACCGGAGGAAGTCTGGAAAGACTGACACTAACATTGGCTCCAATGGGGATGGTAGCTCCTTGGAGGTGCCAAGAACCTCAGACCTCTGGGAGAGCAGACCAGCGCTTTCAACCATTGGGCGATGGAGTCAAAACCTCAAGCTGAAATGCATGACTGAAAACCGACTCAAACTAACTTAACAAGAAGACTGAAAATGGACTAACAAAGGACTCATGACTCAACTAAAAACTGACTCAATACTTAAACACAATCGACCAACTAAAAATGATGCTCAATATGAAGCTTATTCAATACAACCTACTCTAATTTTTCTATTCATTACCTGATCAAGTGAAATGGAACAATCAATGTAACCATGTAAGCATCCTAGCTGCTGTTTGATTTCTTCCCACATGCTTTCTGATGCGCAGGAAAAGGAAAGAATCGAAAGGCAACTCCCATGGATATTTGAACTCAAGCTGACTGCTGATAAACTTGCAAAGCGCAAATTGACTGGATGACTGCAAGAATACTACAAAAGGATCTTCATAAACATAGCTCTGTTCCAAGTAATCTTCATAGCTAGACATCAAGACTTCCCTCACATCTATGCTGTGTTTCTTTGGTGATTGCAACAAGCTATCAAAAGGATCCTGAAATTCATGAAAAACCAAACTCCGTTGCTGACTACAAACAGAACAAAAGTCTCCCTCATCAATCTCCTCATATGACTGCAAACCTTGATGAGGGCTTTGTAATGAAAAATCTGTTAAACAAGAGAATGAAGGTGACCTTTGAAGAAGATTATCATCAATATTCTTTTCTGGCACATGGTTAACTAATGAGGGAAAACTTTTACAGCAAACATCATCCAACACACGTGCAATAGGATCATCAAAAACTTGAGAAGACTGCTGCAACCCATTTTCTATTGGTCCTAATGTAATTACATGATTGCCTACATGCTGCTCATTCTTTACTGAAGATGTATTATGCAAACTTCCCTTCAAAAGCTGAAATGATTCAAAACAAAAAGGAAGAGAACCTTCTTGTATCATTTGATCATATGTGTCAGCTTCCATGCCGTCATCTACAACTTGACAATCAATGGCATTCGAGGGCTGCAATTCTGGATATGACAAGTCTTGAACAAGGTTTTCATTGCTCTCAAGATGATTCAAATCAAGACTTGTTGACATTTGATTTTTGATTTCATGGTAGTTATCTCTGATGAACTGAAACGAATCAAAACAAAATGGCAAAGATCCTTCACTTACTTCAAAATTTGTTGCACTTTCCTCATCAATGTCATAGCTGATATGTGATGGCTGAACATTGTATTCAAGCTGCTGAAAATGAAATTTTTCCTCCCATAAACGAGCTGTTGGTTCGTCTGCAAGATTAGCTTCTTTTTGGAGAACATAATCATCATCATACTGAGGCAAATCATCATCAAACATACACATCATATCAATAGCTCTCTCTTCTTCACAATGATCTATAAAACAGTCATTATCAGATCTATGACAACTAGGATAAGAAACAAAATGTTTTGGATCAGCAACTTGTTCTTCTTCAATCAGCGAGCCTTGAAACTCATATATCATTTCTTGCGGCTGACCTTCTCCATCATGTTTTCCACTGCACTTACCAAAATGTCAACTCTACCTCTAGAGATCATCGATTTTTTCCGGATCTATGTTTTTCATCTCTTCTTCTTTCAACTGCTCGTCGGATCAACAGATGCGCCTCTTACATTTACTGCACATGTTTGCATTCGTGAAGTGTTGCAATATCCCTTTCTCTCAGCTGAAACTCCATCTCCGGATCAAAAGCACCCGATAGTTGCAAAGAGCAGATCTAGGAAGTAGGCTTATATCAACAGATTGAATAATAAATCTTGGTTAAATCTGGCTGAGAAAATTGTTGTACTGTTCTCCCCTGGCAATCTTTTCAGATGGTTATACTCTTCTACAATCAGAAAAGGTTCTGCCCATCATCCACCTGTCACAGAAAACTTTGACAAACTGCTGGAATATGAGATGCTCGCCATCAGGCAGGGCTTTGACACCAACTCTTCCACTTTGGCTTGCAAAGAAAGAGAAAAAAGCCTTATACTAACATCTTCTTCATCAACTTCAAAAAGATCTAGAAAATTCTCAAAATTCTGCACATGTTGCTCAGCGTTGACATTTTTACTTTAACCATCAAACCTCGGCAAGTATAGATCATAGTTTTTGGGGAAAGCATGGAGAACAGAAGGTAAAACAAGAGGTTTATACCGATCTGAAATTTTACAAGGTGTAGGGGTATGTACAACAGGTATAGAATCAACCTTGGTCTTTTGAGGTTCATCAATCTGAAGATGGTCATCACAAAATTCGAAAAAAGGATCTTGATCAAGCTCAAAGGCATGCAAATCTTTGGTTTTCACACTTTTCAAAGGGAAAGAATCAACTGCAGGCCGAGGATCTTTTCTCAAATACAATATACATTGCAAAGCCTTCTTGACATTTTTGGGAAAAGAGAAGAAATAATTTATGACAAAGAACAAAATTTTTTGGATGCAATTCCAACTTGAATACCTGATCTGTCCATATTGTCCTTTCATGTTTCTGCTGGTAGGGATCATCCTCCAGTGGAGTCTTTGGATCTGATCTCGAAAATAATTTAGAGTCGCCAGGTGAATGATTTCAGCCTGTCAAGTGTCTGATCGTTATCCACCATCAACAATCAGATCTGAACTTGATACATGTACTGGGGTAAACTACAATCGAGGTGGCTATATTCACAAGCTCACGGAGATGGACTGAAGCAGCGTTTATCTACTTCCGCTTATGCAAAGCAAAAGCATTTCAAAGGCTACCTGGCATAACTTCAGGCTCCGTCTAAGACTTATGAGACAAACACATCAACCCACAAACAAGTTTGTTCTCCCCAGTATGGTCGCCAGTATGTTAGTGCTTGAAATTTCACCTCAGGCTGAAAAAGGCAAACCTCAAGGCAACATCAAACCATTTAGCCTCGTAGCTAGCCCTACGGGGCAAGAGAAGGCTCTCTCTGGTCAATCTCAGTAAAATCTTCAATGGATGAGATGACCAATAGGGTAACACTGATTTTAGGCTAGTAAACTGATCAAAAGAGTTGATTTGGGGTTTTTAGGGTTTTTGGTGGCAAATTGAGGGGATGGCAATTTTGGGTGCGGGGATTGGACACAGTTTCTGCAGGGGGTTCTTTGGGGCGAGGTAGGAGACAGTATTGATGCCTTTGATTGAGGTGGATGATTAGGAATGACAGGTGAGGAGTTAAGGAGAGCAAACAATAACTTTGAATTCTCCTTAAACAGTAGAAAACATTGAAATTAAACAAACTTAAAAGCAGAGCATGACAGTCATGAATTCTTACTTTAACACTTCGTTTGCTTAATGTGCAGAAGGAAAAGAAAGGAAATGATTCACATAACACACTTACAGGTACATAGAGAAACACACCATCAATACATGTAACCACAAGAATCCCAAAAAGGACTGCAAAACCCTGGTCTTCCTTAACCAAAAATTGCAGAGATACAGTGAAATAATACAATGATAGCTTCTCCCTTAAGAGTCCAACCTTCCAACCCTTGAAAATGACTAGGAAAATACATAATATAGGCAGGCTAACACCTTTCCTTGCCTCTACGGGTCGAGCTCATCCTTCTAGGAGCTGTTTCAACCACTTCTAAACTTAGCACTACAAACTAGGCAGTCAAAACAATTTGCCTCTATAAACTAGGAAACCAATCCATTCATTAAATGCTTGCTATTTCATGCATGAATCTTCTAGAAAAGGTAAATAAGTGACATGTCAACATGAAAATATATTAATTACATCAAAGAGGGTGAAAAATCCCATCTCAAGTCAAAACTGGTCAAAGCTGGGTGAATTCCTGAGCTGTAGATGAATTTCCTGTGAAAACTGCCCAACAGGTCGCATACCTTTGCCTGACGGGTCGCGTGTCTTTGGGACTAATTTTGGGGCACTTCTAGGTGTCCAAATGAGGCAAAAGTGGGCTTGTTGGAAAGGTCTGGATGTCTACTTTCCAACCCAACTAGAATTTCTGAATTTGGTGGTCATTTGCCCCTCCAAAATTGCAATCTCCCAAGACTGCTTTCTGTGTGTCAAAAAAGTGGCAGAAAGTCATTTTTTGCATGTTTTTTTGACTTTCTTGAGGCCCAAAACTTGATGAAATTTCTTAGTAATGGATGAGCAAGTGTAACTTTTCATGACAAATACAGAAATGCTGAGTTTTTGTAAAATGGAGTTGCCGGGATGAAGGGTCTCACGGGGGGTGAGACCCGTTAATGGAGAAAACTTGTAAATTGCCTGAAAAAACCAAAATTTACCCAAAATGCTCAAAATTTCTCGGGATTTGTGCTGTGGCTAGGCTATTTAGTGCCTTGGTCCTTGAGTGAAGCCTCGGCCAAGATATGGAGGAGATCGGGCCTCTTTCTCCGTTTTAGTGCCTTGGCCAACCGCCTTTGGAACACCTTCATCTTCGCTTTGCACACGTGCATTCTCGCCCAATAATGGTTCTTCATGTTTCTTAACAATTTCTTATCTTGGTTGGCCTTAGCCAACAGCCTCTCCAAGTGAGCATTGAGCTGGATAAGCATGGACTCTCGCTCAGCGGGCAATAGATCACCGAGTCTTCTTCTATTCAAGATGCGGTCACTACGAATCCTCCACAACTCATCAAGAGCTTGCTCATCCTCCAACTGCTTGTTGCGCTGCTCTAGATATGAGATTATCCATTGTGCCATCTCTAACTTCTGCTGCAACAAGCGGTTCTCAGCCTCCTTTTGCTGAATGACCTCATGAAGCTCCGTGGTAGGAGAGCGGGTATCAAGATCAATGATATCAATGTCGGGATCACCGGTCATTCCCTCCTCGATCATGGGCTGCTTGCCCCTCTGTGCTGCCTGTGCTGCTGAAGAAGGCGAGGCCCCTTCCACCTGGTGTGGAGATAACACTCGCTGAGCTGATGAAGAAGGCGAGACCCCTTCCACCTGATGTAGAGAAAATACTCGCCTAGCTGCCGCAAATAAGGCCCTGTGGCCTCTCTGATAAGTGACCAATGGAGGAGAACTGACATATCTAGCCTCAGGGATATCATGCTGCTGTGATGGTCCTCCCTCCTCATGAACAATCTCAGGATGTGAAAGGGATAACCTTGAGAGCATCAAAACAAAACCCTATCTCTACTTGCGTTTTGACCTTCTTAAGCAAATATACATTGGACTCATTATTTCAAAATGATGACTTTAAAATACATTCTCATGCTTTTCAAGCTTTGGCAAACAATGTATTTGAATGATGGGAGGCCTACCTGCAACCTTGAAGCAATCCGGAGTGATTTAGCAGCTTATTGGCAAATTTCTGTGTAGATGGTACGTTGATGGGTCGCGTTCACTTCCCAACAGGTCTCACTTGCCTGACGGGTCGCGCCCATACAAAATTTACACTAGCTGAGGTACCCTGACGGGTCGCGCCTGCTTGACGGGTCTCACCTCAGTCTTGACGGGTCGCTCCTTTTGCAGGAGGCTTTTGGAGGCCTTCCTAGTGTCGGAATTGGGTGCAGGATAGCGCGTTGGAAAGGTATTTGAGTCTACTTTCCAACCCAACTGGAATTTTTTAATTTAAAGTTTATTTTCCCTGTGAAAAGTCAAATATACCAAGACTAGTCAAAAAGTGCCAAATGAGGCTGCCTCAAGGAAGAGTGCTGTTGCAGTCAACTTTTGAATGCCTTCCTCAACCCCCAATTGAGCTCATGATAGCTCATTGGAAAGATATTTGTGTCTATTTATCATTTTACCCATCAGAGAAAATAATTTGTCCAACCAAGCTAGGAGAAAACTTGATTTTCCCAGGGTGACTTCAAAGGTGCCTTTGATTCTCCTGAGGCAACGGTATTCTTTGACATTTCTCTCAAACCATGACACCTGTGCAAAAAGTGAAGGAGGCTTTTCTTCTTTGGCATGTTGTGGAAAAAAACCTCTCTCAGTTTTCCGAAATTCATCTTTTATTGCTCTGGAACAGCATTTGAGTACGACTTGTCCCGATGTGTGAAACAAGGAATGTTGTCGAAATGGAGCGAAATGAAGGGGATAGGGGGCTTCTAAATTCTTGGGGAAATTTTTGGGAGTGAGGAGGGATGTTAGGGAGTAGGGGAAAGTGGAATATCAGAGATTGAGTGAGGGGAAAGGGTCCAAAAGGGAAAAACACAGGCCAAACCTAGAAAATTGCCAGGTTGTAGCTAGAAACTAGGGTTTGTGGAAAAATGAGGAATTTGGGGAATCTCAGTGATGGGAAGCATTTTTTAAGGTACTTTAAGGATAGGGGAAGGTGTATGAACATATGGATACAAGTTTTGCTGATGATTTGACCGTCCAAGAGAAATTGGCTTCAAAACCCTAGGAGAGGGAAATGAACTTGCCAAGGCACAACTGAAGCATGAACAAGATGTAAAATGACTCATTAGACACTGACATGATAATGAAAACCCTATGAATGATGATAGATTCAGCTGAATAGTGACATATATTGGCATTTGGGCAACTTTGAAAAGAGTGAGAGCAAACCCTAGACCTAATGCCTAGTGACCAAATTTTGCTTGAAAACTCTTTGAAATGATAAAATTTGACCTTGACACTCTGAGACCACTTTGTAAGAGCATATTTGATCACCGGAGGAAGGCTGGAAAGACTGACACTAACAGTACCTACTGCGCCGCTTCTTGTTGTCGTCACCTCACAAGCTGCCCAATAAATGGGAAGATCCCCTAGTGCTTCTTTGAACAAGATTGATCCAACTACTATAGATTTAATTGGGGGAAGGTAAAAATCCCACACTCTGCCATTTATTTTTACTTTTGAAGTCTTTAACAAAGACTTACACAAATGTCTAGTTGATTCTGGAGCTTCATCTAACATATTACCCAGAACAGTTTGTGCAAAGTTGAATGTTCAAGCTCAGAAATCTATTGTACGAATAGTTCAGTTAGATCGATCTCAAGTCAAAGTTGTTGGGGAACTTAACCAAGTAACCATTAGATTGTCATCAAACCCTAAAGTTTTCCAAGTCATTGACATACTTGTAGCTGACATTCCTGAGTTCTATGGCTTAATCCTTAGTAGAGTCTGGTAAAAAAAACTTCATGGTTATTTTGCAACTAACTGGTCTCACATGTGGCTTCCCTATAATGGCAAACCAAATCAAATAAGGGTTGATCACGAGAAACATCAAAAGTTCATAGCCACAAAATTAGAAGGAGAAAATGAACAAGTCACGTATAGCAACAATATCATTGGAAATTATTCTGTAGAATCCTTTCTAGGGAATTTCAATGCTCATACTTCACCTTTCTTATAAAACTCTATTGTCTCTCACGTTAAAATTTTTTCTCAAAAAGACACATCTAAATGTGTAAATTTTGTAGATAAACCCGTAGTTAGATCTTTATTTTGGAAATTATTTTTTAATGGATCTAAATCCAATGATGGAGAAGGAGTAGGTTGCATCTTAGTCAGCCCAGGGGGGGGGGGGGGGGTGGAGAACTATGTTAGCATGCAGACTTGAATTCGATTGCACAAAAAACATCGCTGAATATGAGGCATTAGTTCAATGTTTGTATAAGGCAATTGGCCTTAATGCTAAATGCCTCCAAGTATTCAAATATTCAAAGATTGTCATAAAACAGGTGAGAAATACTATACACTGTTTGTCAGGACATTTGAAAAATTATCAGTCATTAGTCCAAGAATTGACTCTCCACTTTACAACGTTTAATATTTTCCCTATTCCAAGACTCTAGAATGCTAGTGCCGATCTTCTAGACAATGTCGCTTCCAAGCTTATCCCACCAAAAGATTACAGCCTAGATCGATTTTCCATTGAATTAATTTTTAGGCCTTCTATTCCTGACAATATCACCAATTGGAGAGTATTTAATAATGATTCGGATATCATAAGCTTCCTAACCTTAGAAGGCTCTTATGATGACCAAATAGTTGATGAGGACCAGCATGATAACCAAATTAAACAAGAAACAATCATTAATGTTATACCAAGATCTATAGTAAAGTTGGAAGATTTATATGACCTTAAAGACATATTTAAACGATCCACCAATTCAAAACATCAGAGTTCAACTCTGAGGTTTGAATTGACCAATCTTGGGACTGATTTAAAACCTAAAAATATTAACCTAGGTCTCGATCTTACATTAGACGAAAAAGAAGCTTTTATAGGTTTATTGAAAAGATACAAGAATGTCTATGCATGGAACTATGAAGATCTCAAGACATATGAAACCTCTATTATTCAACATACTATTCCCATGATATCTGATGAAATACCTATTCAACAGAAATTGAGGAAGATCCATTATAATTTGGAAAGTCAAATTAAATCTGAGTTGAATAAACTACTGAAAACCAAAATTATTTTTCCTGTCAAGCACTTCTGGTGGGTTTCCAATCTTGTCCCAGTCAGAAAAAAGAATGACAATATTCAGATATGTATAGATTTCTGCAACCTCGATAAAGCTTGTTAAAAGGACAATTTCCCATTACCCCCTATGGAATATATTTTGTAATCAGTAGCAGGCTCAGAGCTAATGTCGTTCTTGGAGGGATTCTCAAGTTATAATCAAATCTTAGTACATCCATATGACCAGCTGAAAACTACATTCATGACAAAGTGGGGCACTTACACTTATCAGAAGATGCCATTTGGATTGATTAATTCCAGTGCCACTTTCTAGAGAGCTATGGATATAGCCTTCAAAGGTTTAGTAAACAAATCAATAGTGATCTACTTAGATGATATAACAGTATACTCCAAAAAACACAGTAATCACCTAAGATATTTAAAACAAATCTTTGAACGTTGCCAAAGGTATGGAATTTCTCTGAACCCCAAGAAGTATTTTTTTTTGCATTAAGTGAAGGAAAGCTCGTTGGATTCATTGTGTCCAAAGCAGGAATTCATATTGACCGTAACAGAATTAGAGAAATTTCTGAAATACCTTTACTCCATAACAAAAAATCAATGCAAGTTTTCCTGGGTCAAATAAATTTTGTTAAAATATTTGTCCCTGAATTCTCAAGAATTGTTTTACCTCTTCAATCCATGATAAAGAAAAATTCTATGTTTAAATGGGGACATTCAGAACATGATGCTTTTAGCTTGATAAAACAAGCAATTATAAACGCCCCATCTTTAGTAATGCCAAAATTTTCCAATCATTTCATTCTATATACTTTTGCTTCCGAGAAATCATATGTCACCATATTGACACAAGTAAATCAAGAAAAATCTGAAGCCCCAATCTCTTTCCTTTAGCTCCAATTTGCAAGGAGCTAAATTAAATTACTTAGATGTTGAAAACAAGCTTTTGTTTTTTTCAAATCTATAAAACACTTTAGGCCTTTTCTCCTCAAAACGCACACTAAAGTCATAGTACCATTCTCAACAGTGAGAAATTTTTTAATACAAAGGGACGTAGGAGAAAAGAGAGAAAATTGGGTGACAGCCCTACAAGAATATGACATAGAAATTAAATCAACAAAAATTGTAAAAGGTCAAGGTTTTTGCACGGTGTTGGCAGAAGCATCGAATCTATCAAAATTGCAGCATTCAGGGGACGATGTACAAATCTATGACGTAAGCCTTAATGACACCGAATCAAGGTATGTTGATATCATATTTTACTTAAAAAATGGATACGCACCAACCCAATTAAATTATACAAAGAAAAGAGCCTTGAGATTAAAAGCTAGGCAATATAAAATTGCCGACGATGTGCTTTTTAGAATAAATTATGATTCTGTTTTTCTTAGATGCCTTGAAAAATCTGAGACAGAGAAGGTGTTGTAGGAACTTCACGATGGACCAACTGGTGGTCACTTTGGAGGTGATACTATAGCACATAAAATCCTGCATGTTGGCTATTACTATCAAACACTATTCAAAGATGCACACAATTATGTAAGGAGATGTAAGATTTGTCAAACAACGGCTAGAAGATAGAGAAAACCCATGCTACCATTACAACCAGTCAACATTGACCAACCATTTGAACAATGGGGATTGGATGTTATAAGTGAGATTGTTCCTCATTCTTTTAAGTAGCATAGATACATCCTTACAGCCACTAATTATTTCACCAAATGGGTAGAAGAAATTCCACTCGGGGTAGCCAATTCATAAAATATTATTGAATTTATAGATCAATTTATCATCACTAGGTTTGGCTTACCATCTGCTTTGATGTTTGATAATGCATCTTATTTTCAGGCAATGCTATGACATAATTTTCTCTTAAAGTAGGTTTTAAGCTTAAGTATTCGGCCAATTACTATCCGTAATGAAATGGATTAGCTGAATCCACAAATAAAATCTCATCAAGATTATTGAATGAACTGTTGACCAAGGCCAAAAGAACTGTCATAAGTCTTTAGTGTTTTCTCTGTGGGCAAATCAAATAACTCATAAATCCTCTATTGGCACTTCTCCTTTTAATTTGGTCTAAGGGAAAGAAGCAGTCTGACCGACAAATGTAGCTATTCCCTCCTTAGCCTTAGTTCAATTCATTGGAGAAACTCCTTTCTCATCTATGCAGGTTAGACAATTACAAATTCTTAAGCTTGAAGAGGAAAGGGAAAAAGTCAGGATCACGCATGCACATCATCAACAGTTAGTCAAAGCCTCCTTTGATTCAAATTTTGTAACTTCAAATTCTTTTCAACTCGCAGACCTAGTATTAAAATGGGATAAAGCCCATGAAGAGAAAGGTAAGCATATCAAGTTCCAACAGATGTAGCTTGGCATATTTCAGATTGTGGAACAAATAAGCCCATCGACTTTTCTTCTACAAGATTTATTAGGTGAGAGAGAGTCTTTACCTGTTAATGGACAGGTTCTAAAGAAATACTTTTCATAGAAGATGATCTCTTATGTTCACTGTATAATATTTCCTTTAGTTAAATTTTTCTTTTAGAAAGAATAATGCCAATTGAAAAGAATTTACTTTTGGTTTTACAAAGGATAGTCTTTTTTTAATTTTGACTTTTCGTTTGTTTAGGTAAAGATTGTTATGAAAGTAATCTTCACATATGAAATATATAGTTAAGTTTTATTGCTCTTAAACTACCCGTTTTTTGCCTCAATTATCTGATTTTTTGATCAAACTTAGCTTTAAGAAAGAAACTTCTCCTTTACATTAGTCCAGAAAAGTATCTATAACAAAGCAAAGTCCCTCTCTAGAAAGGCATCTTTAAAACTCTACAATTGTCGTCCAGAAAATCTTACGGAGCCAATGATTCTCCCCACTTAATCAGCTTTCATTTTTAGAGTGTAATTCTAATATATACTTAAACTTAAAGGATAAGAGGTCTCATCAAGAGTCGACTTACCATGATCATAAGATTATAACTAACTGACATTACCAATACTGCATATCAAAACAGGGTAATGGCTTAAGATTATAGTAATCAAAAGACAAGGGGCCTCATCACGAGCCAACTTATTCAGTTAAGTTATAAATCAAATGAATGGCATTTTCAATATTGGTCACCAAACCAAGACATCGTCCTTTAAGAAATAAAAAATGAAGAGCTGAAGCAACAATGAATTACTTCAGAAAATAAAGAAAGAAATAAGTACACTTACGAGCTTATCTTTAAAATTGCATTCTGATTTAAGTGGACACTAGATCATTGTTGGTTAAAAGGTAACCCTGTCAAGGCTATGAACGCCTACTGGTAGTAAAGGCTCTACCTACAACAATTGAGTATACCAAAAATTGATCTGAGGAGAGACTTATTGCTTTTATCTTAAAAAAATTGAGTAAAGACTGATGTAGACAGAGTGACCTTTTATGAGAAAAGAATAATCAAAAGAACGGTAATTAAGTAGATGTTTTTTATTAATAAAGAGTAGTACTTCTTACCATATATTCTGTTATCACAAAATCATGTACTGATGGCTACTAATTAGTTAGACTCTATGTAACTATTTCAGACCAGACTCTTGGCTAAGGATTAGCCTCCCTAACCTGAGAGGGCTCTCTCAAAATAAACTACTGATTATGATTAACACTAAGAGGGCTAACTCTGGAAAAGAAAATTAAATAAACAGGCTGGCTGGACAGACATTACAAATACTTCCATTGGGCTTATGGAGTTGATTCTATTCAATAAAATATAACACTGTTCATGCATGGAAGTCAGGGCAACAATGTTTAAATACTCAAAACATCATACCATAGAAACCTCAATTTACAAATACACACAGGAAGTCAGAGCAGCATAAGTGAATTATGAGTGATTGTGTATTTGTACAACTGTAAAAAGCATTGAAGATGAGACAAAACCACATATCTTGAGCATTTCAAACACTGTAAGAATCCTGAGAAGATAAACAGCAAATCATATTACCAAATTGAGTTTTTACACAAGCCAAAAGCAATACTCTGTTTCTAAAAATGTCCAACCCTGATTACATAGAAGTTTCAGCTATATATAGAAACAAGAGTCTAACTACTTGGAGCTTCCTCCTCCAGCATGAGGGGAGCTCGATGACTGCCATTAACTATCCCTATCTATTTTTAATAGACTCATTAAATACACTAAGTGTTGAGCTGTAATTACAAAGAGTCCTAATCAAACTAAAACTCTAACTTCATTCTCCTCGTAACATGATTCTTTTCTTGATCTTTGACAGCTGTCTGCTTTTGGTTAGGCTGAGATGACTGAGCTACAGGTGCAAAGAACAGGTTGACTTTGGATTCCTTAAGGCGCTGATGGATCATTTATCACTAGGATCAAAACCCCTGTTTTTCCGGTCCCTGTCTCCTACCATCCTTCGAAAACTAAGCAACATGATCCAGTTCTTTAATAACCCAAAATTTATGAGCATCACCATATTTCAGATGCGTTGGAAGCTTCGTTGATAGCCATGTGTATAAACCAAAACAATACTCCTCGTATGCCTTTTTCTACACCCTAATTGTTCATAAAGTACCTTTACAAAAGTTTTAACTTGAGACAAAAATTTTACCTTTACAAAAATGCCACACTTGTATCCTCTGAATAGTACGATAGCTTAATGATATCCCTTATGTTTTTCTGGCGTTTCCTTCAAAATCTGCTGACTCACATTAAACTGCTCATTTTCCTCATAAATAGCACCTACAGCAGTTTCGTAGCGTGCTACGAAACTGCTGTTTTTGCTAAAACAGAGTGTATTTGCCTTGAAGCGTCTTTTGCTTGAACTCATGACTTCTTCAGACCTCTTCTACAAGTGTTAGGGACCTAGATGACTTCAAAATGATGGAGCTTAAACCAAATTGATCAAAACTTAGAAAGGCACCTTTTCCTTCAAATCAGTGAGCTAGTTTACCTAGCTGTTTCTTCAAACTGGTAACCTCTTTCTTTAAAGCCTTGTTTTCTGATCTCAGGCTCATGTTCAGCTTTCTTATGAGTTTAGCCTGCTTGAGGGCTGGTACCGTCCATGAATACACATCAGACACTGAATCTACTTGACCCACTAGGCTTTTTCTACCTTTTAACACAGCTCTTCTATAGTTGGCATATCTGACTGCATGCTCCTTAGTAACATTCTTTACCTGGGCCACTTCCTCTTTTGTTGCTCCCACTTGGTTCTTTATAGCTATGACATTTCCTCCTTGAGTAATAATAACCTTTTTGTTCTTGTCTTTACGCTTGACTGCCTTACCTCTGTCACTGAGGTGTTCTCTTTGCAAATTTCTGATTCTTTCATTAAACTGTATGCCTGTGTTAAAAAAAACAACACCTACAGCAATTTCACAGTTTCGTAGTGTGATTTTGGTCACCCTTTTCTCCCAGCTCAGAATGAATTTGAGGAAATTGAAGGAGGCTTTTTTGAATCAGTCCATGCTGAACAAAAACCTCTCCTGGTGTTTTGAAACATCTTTCCTACCGACCAGAATGATTCTTTGAAAAACAGGTGATAAACAGGAAAAGTCTGTTTGTGAAAAACTGCACTTACAGCAGTTTTGTAGCGCAAGTTCAACCATAAATTCCTCCAACCTCAGAATGAATTTGAAGAAACTAGAAGAGGTTTTTGTAGTGTAGCATATTAGGAAGAAAAACCTCTTTCAGTTTGCAAAATGGAGTTCTCACCTGCTCAGGAAAGCTTCTGTAAGTTGACTAGTAAAAACAGTTTTTCTCTGATAAAACAGGCTGCTACAGGGCTTGATGATACCGCGCTGCGAAATGAATGAACAATGATTACACTGCAAAATTGACCAATAGGAGGTTACGCTACGAAATCACGAAAAGACTCGGTGGATAAAATAAGACAAGACATGGCTTATAACACAATGATGATGGAGGAAAACCAATAGGATTAGGGCATAATTCGAAACAAACACCTTTGAAACTCCCAATCCTAAGTATGAAATATGAAACGAAAACCATTTGACACAAACCTTTGACATTTAACTAGGACAAAGGACTATATACATAAAATTTTAATTCTAAGTGATAACATATTCCATGTAACTTATTTTATTTTCAAAACTATCTTTATTTTGGAAGTTTTAGAAATTTCAAAAAGCTCTCAGTGATAACTTGTTCTTCCAAGTGAATCGCTAATTGTTGTGGTATTCAACAACCCTCGATTTATTGATAATAGTAGTTAATATTACTTTAATAAATGGGGACCCTTCAAACAATCTATCCAAAAAATAAAACTTAGCATCTAGGCATTTGTTTTATTTTTGGAATAAAGAAAAGATAACAATCATAACCCCACTTTTTAAAAAAAACTACTAAAAACTTACCTTCTCACATATAGCATGATTAAAACCCACCAAAAGACCTTTCTAACCCTCCAAAAATGATTAAGGACTCTATGCTTGAAACTATCATAAAATCCAACATAAACTAAGTCCTTAAGCTTTTTAGGCTTAATTATCGCATCACATATCACCATTCATAAAGGAACCACTTTAAAAATGTTATTGCAAAACATGCAAGATGCGAAACTACGATGGGGTTGTAACCTTTATCGCATCTCATTTTGGGCATTCAAATGAAAACCATATACTTACCACCAGATGATATTGTGAAATGAGATCAAGACTTGGACCCACTCCTTAATATATCATAAGCAAACATTTTAGGTTTGTCACTCAGTAAAAATGGGTCTTTTACTTAGGATAAACCTGGCAATTAGCTACGTTTTGAAACAACTAACAAGTGGCTCGCATCTTGCATCTCGCAGAAACACAACGGGAGGTAAGAAAGGCAAAAGGCATATTGTGATATTGTGATTTGCGATATTTCTTTGCAAATTGCACAATCATTATCATCACATTTCAAAGGCTCATCACCCTAGAAGCTTTCTTCCCATTTTCCGATGCAAACATTTAAGAGCATTAAAGCTAAGGGATAACGAATCATTAGTGTGCATTTAGTAAGAGATAACTGCATTTATGTGTGAAAAGCCATTTAGAGTGATATGATATCTTCTTACTTGCGTTCAAATAAAACTCCTTTTATCACCTTTACAAGCTATCTGCATTATTTCGTTTTACATTTATCTTTGTGTATCCGATAGCTGTTATTCTTCACTTTCAAGAAAAATTCGCAAAGCAAAGCATTGAGAAAAATGGTGAATAAAGGCAAGGCAGTTGCCTCTAAGAAGTTAGAAATGACTCCTCTGTTTGCAGATACTACATGCAATAGAGATGGAGGAACCTCTACATGGGAGGCTATGTATAATATACTGGAGGAGAAGAAACCAAGGATTATGCAAACAAAAATTACAGTTGACGGACATGATTCCTTAGGCGCTTCCATGTTAGAGACAACATGCTCATTATAAGATATTCCCTTATACTGACATGGTTAAATGGTTTATTGATGAAGCTGACATCTCAAACAGAGAATTCAAGATAGGAAGCCAAGAGGTTATGGGATCTTTTACCCCAGGCAACCTACGGCTTTTGTACCATCTTCCAGAGCCACAAGTCATCTACAATAGGAAGTTCGTGGAGAAGTTTTCCAAAGAGAACAACAACCCAGCAGACTGCACCTAGACCTAGTCGAATAATGAGGAAAAAATCACGAAAGACAAAAATGGTATGTACACTACTTCATCTGTTTGTCCCCCTCATAGTTTTGCAGTGGCCATGTTATGTAGACTATTTGGCAGACCCGATAGTACTAAGTTCTCCCCATAGTGGTTGGCATAAATAGATGTAGCTGTTAATGCAACTGTAATGAATTTGGCACAAATTTTGTTTGACAATTTAGCAAAAATAATTATCGAGTATAGAAGGAAAAGTAGTTTTGTTTCGAGGGTTTACCCTCTATTTTTTATGAGCACCTATCTCATAGATGAAATTTGTTTTAGTTCGAAATTCCCTATCATGGGATGAAAATGGACTGTTTGATATCTACTTCCCATTCACATATACCACAAGGACATGTGGGAATCCAATTTTCAACCACATTTTTTCAAGATTTGTCATGGATTTATGCTCCCTATTCACAAGCAACTTTATAATCGAGATGCCACCAGGTTTTCCCAAGAAGCTGAAGTAGACATCCTCCGAGTGGCCAGATGGTTTGGGGAGGAAATATTTACGTATATCAGGGTTTTTGGCAACATCACCTCCTCAAATGTCCTCCCATACTATGTTCCAAATAAATTGATGGCTAGAGAGATAGCATATCAAACAACTAGTGAGGGAGGAATGAGCAATACATTGAAGGAATAAAAAAAGGCCATATGGCCTACATTCCCTGTATAGTGTAGAGAATTTGCATTACACGACCTAGGGAATGCATTCAAAGAAGCAAAGAACATGTTATATTTGTGATTACCTAAGTTCCCTGGAAGGCAATATGACTTGTTCGGCACTGTTGAAAATTTCACCACTCTGGTGAAAATAAAAGTATTCAATAATGAGGAGGATGCCTGTGATGACATCTTTTTGCAAAAAAACACCTTCACAGAGGTGAAACATATGGCACAACTACTTTTTGAATGTGAATATCTGAAAAAACTTTACAGTTATAGAGAAAGGAGGTTAGCAAAGGTCCCATTGGACCAATTATTGATTAAACCAATAAGGGAGCCTACTTCCAGTGCGACTGTAGAAGGTGACTCCAAAGAAAATTCTAAGATTGATTCTGGAGCTGAATCTCAAGATAAATCTACTAGGGAATCACAATAGTCATCACTAAATGGGAAAAGCAGAAGCATGGAGTCAGTAAAGGATATAACCAAGTCTACACAGAAAATAGCTGAAGAAACTTCAGTCAGCAAGCAAGTTGAAATCCTCACTACCTCTGCACAACCAATAAAACCCATGGTAATTGATTTAGAGGAAAAATAGGACAATTTTAATAAAAGTCTCAACACAAAGGAACATGCGCCAGAGTTGCAAACTCCTCAACAGAAAACAACTCTGGAAATTACAGTGGAAGAGATTGAAAATACACAAGAGGTAGAGCACATCCCTATTACCCCCACTTCTGAAATAGTTTTGAGAATTGAAGAAATTCCCCCTCTAGATGTGTTTTATAGGCCATAGCATAAGGCTGTGGTAAAAAGACAAAGAAAGAAAAGGAAATTGGACTATACAGCTGCTGCTACCCCTGAAAGTGAACCAAATGGATGTTCTATGGAAAGACTCACCTGTTGACCCATCTGCCAACCTTCCTAAACTCTCACAATTTGCAGGTGCTTATGCTACAGTAACCATAGACAAAGAAACAAAAGTACAAATTTTGCTTAGAGAAAAGGAAGATAAAATAACATCGCTTGAGCAACAATTACGGTAAGCAAAATTTGACTAGCAGGCAGAGTTACAGTTAGCCAAGCTACAATGGGAATTCGAGCAGATGAAAATAGAACATCGAACTAGCTTAGCCGAGAAGGAAGCAAAGATACAGGTAATAACTAATCTACATAAAGACGATCCAAAAATTGCTCAGTTTGTTAGTGAAGCACTCGGTCTTAACTCTCAGTTGATGCACCAAAAATAATTATTTTGCTAGAAGATTTCACAGTGGAAATCTTATTGCAAAACAAGCAATAAACGGACAAGTCAAGTCGTGGAAATGAGACTTGAATACGATGAGGTCTTTAAAAAGGTCTCTAATTTTATTGCTTGAAAAAATATAGAAGATGGGAAAAAGGCCGACCTGCGCAAGCTAGAAGAATCGCATAAAGAAATCCTATTTGTGAGCTAGGATTCTCGGCTTAAACAAGTAGAAAAGGCAACAATATACGCAGTGCAATAGTAAACAATGTCATAGAAAACATCAATGAAAATTTACATAGTGCCATCTTGTGGCAGATTCCATTCCAAGTTTCCTTCCTAATGCAAAACAGCTTGAACAACAATGAAAACAGGTAGCGGAAGAAAAAGTAGAAGTGATAAGACAAACAACCAGGTTAAATTGGGAGGCATATTGGCAACAGTTGGTAAAACCTTAGAGCCAATGGATGATCTTGCGATGCCTAACCACTTCTACGAAGAAAATGGCTCCAGCACTAACCGATGTCATATTTGCTGGATAGTTAAAAGCTAAAGTCGGTCAACCAACAAAACTCAAGCCCATGATGGATATTTGCGATTTGAAGGACCAAATGCAAGATAGTTAGTCACCTTGTTTATTTCCATTTTGATTTTATTTTTGCACAAATTGAGGTAGGTTGTTTAAACCTCCTCAACTATTTTTGTAATAATCTATTTTTAGTTTTATAGTTTAAATATTTAAACCCATCTCATGCACTTAGAGAGGGGTCCAAAATTTTATCAGAAATAGTCTTCAAAACATGCACATTTTTCCCTCTGAGGAAGTTTTGGTGAAATTAATAAAACATGATTAATTGTTATCTGATTTAGCATCTTCTACTGAAATTTCACTTTTTTACTCTTAGATGGTGTTGAATGGACTGAAGATAGATCAATATTGTTGAAACACATGAGTAGGATGTATTATAAATGGTACTTTTATCTCGTAATCCTTTTTACTTGTGTATTAAGCAATGATTTCTTTTCGAATTGTTTATGTATGAAAGCCTGAATTTTGATTTCCATTATTGCACCTCTGTATGGTGATGATCTATATTTTATACTAAATATATGAATAACTCCTTATGAGATATATCTTTCACAATTGTTTTGGCTAACTTTTTATACGAAATGATTATTGTTAAAACAGATTCACTTCTCATCGCAATTGAATGATCTTTATTACCAAATGCTTTCAAATATTATTGTAGATCACATACATCAATTTAATCTCGGGTATATTTATAATTAGATAGTGCTTAAATTAGGATAAAATGCATCTGATTATTAGCTTAGATTAAATTAGTTTTATCTTAGACATTACTTTAAAACAACACATATCACCCCATTAGCACAAGCATTAAATAGATTAGGAAAATGGTCCCATTATCCCCAGTTGGGGCCACTACTCCAAATGGAAAATGAGTTGCCAACCAAGGTCCGGATCGGGTGGTTTTCCCCCATGTTGAAGCAATTATTTTCGAGGCTTCAACACATTGAAATATATAAAAGAATCTATCGATGACAACATTCTTTCCCTGATTTCATAAGCCAAGATAGCCAAGGTGGCCTTGGATACTCTTGAGAGATGTTTTGGTGCAAGGGGAGTGTTGAAGTTGAAGATGAAGGTGGACCTACAACAATAGATCTACAACGAGATGAAAGGACGATTGAATCCCATTGTGCTCAACCATAAGTGGATGACGTCTGTGAAGAAGTCGCAGAAGCAACAGAGAAGGAGCACGTAGATGCTCACGAACCCCATTTTGCACAGCCACAAGTGGACGAAAATTTGGTGATTCCAGCGACAGAGCTTGCTGATGATGAAAATTTGATGGTTCTAGCAATGAAGCTTGCTGATGAACAATTAGTAAATCCAACAATAGAGCTTGCTGATGAAAGTTTGGTGAATCCAGCAATAGAGCTTGCTGAAGACAATGAAACTGCCATTGGAGCAGTCTATGCTATGGTGAATCCAACAATTAATATGGCTGATGTAAAATTTGATTAAGAGAATTTGGCTAATGATGAATGGTTGCAGGTGATGCAAAAAAAACATCATATTGACATGATGTTATTTGGTGAGATATTTGAAAACAACCTGCTTGCAATAGTATAGGTTAGTACAGAAATAGAGGAAGAGGCCAAGAAGGAAGCCAAGAAAGAGAAAACAGAGATAGATGCAGAAGCAACAACTCAGAAAGAAGCGCAATAGGAAAAAGCTTTCATTACAGAGTAGAAAGAACAGATCCAATGTGGTTCTATAGATGTTTTTAAACTTACCATTGATTTCCAATGTGTAGGTATAAAGAATGATTTTGAAGGATAATTAAATTTTCTTGAAGCATGGCTTGCAACACCATGTCTAGATGAAGTTTGCATAAATGCTGCAAAAATGATCCTTGAAGAAAGCTTGGACGGTGAACAAATTAATGAAATTTTTAGGTATTGGAGTCCTGAAGAAATATTATTTTATTATAATCTTATGTTGCAACAGATTGATGATGAAAACAACACTACAAAAGATAATACGTGGCAGCAGCCCACATACAAGTCAATTTTTGAAGAAGTCCAGGGTATGGTTAGAAAGCCTAGAAGAATGGAAGACCTGCACTAGCAAGTGAAGAAACTGAGGTTTGAAGAATACAACAAAGAGAAAAAGTTAAAACAATTTAGAGGTTATAGGATCTGGAAAAGGAGAAGAAGAAAAGTTGAAGTATTTTTTTTAAATTGTATACCTAGCTGAGACATAGACCAACAGGTATCTTAATTGAATTTTTATGTGGTTGTAATTAAGGGGGAGAGTTGGAGAATCTAATCCCAACCACATGTTAGGTGTCAAAACCGTCCCTCCAAGTGCCCCAGTTCAATTTGAGTTAGTTGAGTTTAAGTCGAGTTTAACTCCAGTGATTTATTAGTGATGTTTCCAATGTAACCTTATTTAACTCGTTTGTAACATTGAAAAGAGCAAGTCCTCTGCTCCACATTTTGTTCTCTTCCATTTTTGTCATTAATATGGTATTACAATGGTAGAATGGTTAATTTGGTATTAAAACGGCATGGAGCAATGTTAATATGATATTATAGTGGTATTACAAAAGTGTTGAGGCCAAGCATTGATGAACCGAGCATGAATATGTCGTGTGGCATTGATACCTAGCCAAGTGTTGCCAAGCCAAACATAAATATGCGGTTGAGTTGGATCGTTGAGGTGGTTGATGGAGTCACCCACAATTTTTTGGAGTTGTCTATAATACGACCTTTTGGAGATTCCGTTGACAGAATCCGGCGGAAGAAATTGAGGTTAAATCTTGATTTGTTGCAGTTAAAATGGTTTTTTAACTGCATATTTGGATTCATCACCCTGAAAAACCCCTGGGACGCTTTGATTGTGCAGAAACTAGCTATCAAACTTGCGATTCCAATAAATTGCTGCCGGATTTTGACGAGAAAAACCCACCGGAAAAGCTTCCAAAAAGTCGCATTATAAACAACTGCCAATTTTTTTAGGGTTTGTAACCTAGCAGCATAAGGTAGCAATGGCATTGAAATAGTGGTATTATATTAATTTTATGTTTGGCATTAAGACTCATACTCCAACGTTAATAAATAAATGCTCCAACAATAATATATATGCTCCATGTTTGATATACAAATGATCCCATGTTTAATATACAAATGCTCTAGTGTTAAGATGGAATGGATGGGAGTGTTAATATGTTATGGAGGATAGTGTTGCATGGAGTGTGTTATTTTGGTGGAAATATTAATATATTCCAACAATGTTAAATCCTGGCGCTAGGAGGGTAATTAAGTCAACATTAATTCAAACTCAGCGTGGTATTAATTGAATAGTAGAGATGCAACATTAAGGCTCCTAACTCCTATTCAACGTTAATTCCAACTTAACGTTAATTCTAATTCAACATTAATATTGTATATCTGTTAACTTATTACAAGCCGCAATTGAGAGTCATGGTTGATTCGTGCTTTGAACTTAACATGGGTATGTCATATATACCAACAACATCATACATTAATTCAATAGTGGATATGCAACATTAAGGCCCCTAACTCCTACAATGTTAATTCCAACTTAACGTAAATTCTAATTCAACATTAATATTATATGTGTTAACTTATAACAATGCTGCAATTGAGAGTCATGGTTGATTCGTGCTTTGAACTTAACATGGGTATGTTATATATACCGACAACATGTTCTCTTTACGCTAACATATACAACATATATAACCATCATATATACCATCACATATACAACATATATACCATCATATATACCATCATATATCGGTCAATGATTGGTATCGATCATTTTTCATATATTATCACCTCATTCATATATATATATATATATTATATATTTATTTATTTTGAGGTGACAATATATGAATAATGATCCATATATAAATGAGGTGTATAATGGGTATGATGAACTTATATATTGTCAAGAACAATAGATGGCTAAGAATATTATATATTATCAAGAACAATAGATCGCTAAAAATAGATGGCTAAGAATTAAATAGAGTTATTTTTATTAATTAACTCAACAACAGTGAAACAACCTTGGAAGTAGTTTAAACATGTCTATATGCCACATGTGCCCACTTTAATGAAGCAATTACATGTAGCAGTGTTAATATTACCAATACTCTTTTATCAATTGTTTTCCCTAATTAGGGTTCTCCATCAGTTATTTCACATGATCATTTCTAGTAAAAATGACATATACAATGATTTATACACATTGGAGCAACATTCATTCTTGCAAATTTGTTTCCTATTACAAACACCTTATGTAGTTTTTTTTGGCATAAAACTCAATTTTTTTCGTTACCTATTACATTCGAGATGCCTTTCTAAAAATTGCCTCTTTCTTAAGTGAGATTGGTTGGTCACTACTAATCCTTGTTATTGATGTCAAAGGAGGAGGTAGGCAAAAGTATGAGGCAGTTGAAGAAGAAGACGCTTCCTTTGTCCATGATAAAAAATATTGTCTTGTTGTAAATGCCAAAGTGGGAGAATGTTGATAATGTTGGCATTAATGTCAAATGATCATGTTAAGGTTATTAATCTAATTGATTGGTGTTGACTGTGTTAAGATTAATTTAAGTAGCTTAGAATGCAAAGGCTAAAAGTGATGTGAACTGCAAAGACTATGATAATTAATTGTGAAATGTGAACATTGTTGATTAGTTGTGCAAATATGATGATAATTAATGTGAAGATTGAACTTTGTTGATTGGTTGTCATTGATGAAAAATGAGACATGATATATTGAGACACAAATTGGAAAGCATATGCTTTCATTAAGCAAGAAAACTGTGTGGTACAAGGTTGGAAAATTTAGGTAATATAAATATGGTTTGTCTCTTGTAATCTTAACTGTTGAGCTATATTATTTCAGCTTAGTTTTTCAGATTTGAAAATGAAGAGACATGTAGTGAACAATTTTAGACAACCAAGAGACAATGCCTCATTTCAGGTTCCTACAGAGAATACAAACAACCAATAAGCCATGCTTATTAAATATACATTGTTGAATGGAAAATGGAATTGGTTGGAGTTAAGCAATTTGTATGAGAAGGTTCATGAGCAGCAACAGAAGAGGAACAAAATTGAAGAAGAGAAGCATAGAAGATGTGCAACAGACTTGACAACAACAATTAATATAGGTAACTGGAACACTTGACTTGGTATTGTGATTGGGAGATTGCAGTCTCCTTTCAAGTTGTATCTTGATAAAGAATAGGTTGTAGCCTGTTGAGGTATGAGCCTACTGTGGGTTGTAGCCTACAAAACATTTGTGGGAGTTGGAGCTTTGTTTGAGGTAAGATCCTCTTGTAGGTTGGAGCCTACAAAATATAATGTAATGGGGAAGTAGGAGCTTGCGTTCACATCACTTTTAGCTAAAGGTTCATGGTTTTCTCCCTTATGGGTTTCCACTTATATATGTGTCTTCATGAGTTGTTTCTTGAATATTGTGTGAATGATATTGAATTCTAAATAAGTACATCTACAATATATCTCTCTGGTAACTATAAAAGGAAACCATTAATAGTTGAGTGTATACATAAATCATTATCTGCATAACAAGAAATCTAAGTTGAGAAGAAAAAAAATGAAGTTTAAAAATTACTCATTCACCCCCCTTAGTAATTTCCAAACATAAATATCAAGGAGTTGCTAGAGATTGATCCTGAAATGTTAGTAGATATGGAACTAAATTATATAAGCTCTGGGAAGCAGTCAAAAGTAATCAAAATCCAAAAAAAAGTTAAGAAATTTGAACTTAAGTGTGTTCAATTGGATTTGGAGAATTTATCTCTCACTCAAAGTAATGACTATTTGAGAAATCACAAGACCAGTTGACAGTTCGAAATCCATTACTGGATAAGTAGGACCAACCCTGGAAAACTAAGATGGACTGCGTGATGTAACATTTCTAGAGAATGCAAGTAAAATACTCCTAGAGGAAACAATTTTGGAAATAATGGTGGGGGGGGGGGGGGGGGGGGGAAGGTGAATCAATATTTCCTTTTACAATTGTTATTTTATACGAGTTAAGATCAGTTAAAAACAAAACACAAAAATGTACAACAAGATAATAAAATTATTAATAAGAATAATGAGGACTCCAATCCTATTTACAACAAATCATGTATAATGATACTTCAAGGCTCCAACCCTAGATAGAGACTCCAATCTTCAAATCAACTAAGCTCCAACTTGTTCTATACCACCAAGCTCCAACTTGGTCTTATTTGAGGATTCCAATCCTCTCAACAATTCATGCTCCAACTTGGTTTTCCATAGCACTCCAACCTTGTGTGAGGACTTCAATCCTATAAGGCTCCAACCCTCTCAATCTAGTTCATTTGTTTAAGGTGGATTCTAAAGACTTCCAAAATATTTCTTCAACAAGTCTTGAATAACATGTCACAAGGTATTCAAATAATTACTCGAATTTGTTCTTTAAATTCAGCCTCAAAGGGTTTCGAGGATGTCTTCAATGTGTTTCTCCTCAAGTACTTTTTAATTTAGCTCTATGAAAGTGTCTCCAAATATTTCTTCAACAATGTTCCTACAAGGGTCCACTATCAACTTCAAAAGTACACCTAAAGTCTTCCTCCACAAGATCTCTTTCATGCCTCCTTCAAAGATTCTTCAAGTTTTTTTTCAAATTTACATCAAGATTTTTCAGAAAGGAGACAAAAATTGTTCCAAACAAAAGTTCTCTAGTCCCCTTAATCCTTCCAACAAAGGAAGGTCTTTGTTTTTCACAATGCATAAGTAAATTCTCAAGACTAAGGCTTGATGCTTTCACATGTCCGAGACAGGGTTTATAGTAGTTCCTTAACAAGATTTCACAAGGATACAAAGAACTCGTACCAAAACCTGATCCAACCAGAGGTATTGAGGAATTGATTCAAGGTCTACAATTATATATGTAAGGTATTGCAATTATATAAATATAGAGCTTTGTTTTCCCTACGAATCCTATAAAGCATATGTCACAACAAATTTGATTGCCTATCATAGACAATTCACTCTTTTTCTTCACCTCAGATCTTATGTGTTCTTGCACTTGATCAAATATGTATTGACTAATCTCTACTTATTTATGTGATTTATTCCATTATATCCATGAAAACATCCTGTCAAATACACAATTTCCCTCCCTTTTCTTCTTTTCTACACCAATATCACATCCAAATGGAGGAGTATCTTCTTTGTATTTATACACTATCATGTCATTAAGGAAGGTTTGACTTGTAGTTTGAACTGTTAATGTAATATGTGGTCATCTTGTTAAGTTGAGAAGCAAGCTCCTCATCATTTGGAGGATGTAGGTTATTGATGTATCCACAATATGAAATCAGGCTCATAGAGCCATCCTTTGAAATGTCAAAGAATGGATAATCAATGTAAACAACCTTTGTAACATCATAGTTACAGGAGGATGGAAAAATCATGGAAACACTTTCCAGTCTTTGATGTGGAGACTTAAACCACCATGCAAGATATTTTCTTGATAACACTAGTTTTTTTTTTTAAATAGTTCCAACTTTCTTGAGGAAGGACTTAGAAGCCCCCGATTCATCCTTGTGATGAAAGTAGTGCTCCTTATCTAACATGGCTATAGATTGAACTCACCTCCTTTTTGTTTATATATTATCAAGCCTTGGAAATATAGCTAGAGTCTTAAATTGTAGAAATAAGAGTATGCGGTAATAGGCTGAGTTTGTGTGTTATTGTTATAAATAAGCAGTGTGAAAATCTCAAGCTTGTATAACAAATAAATGCATTACTTGTAGTCTTCACAAGTCTGATAAAGTGTAACTTTTATGATCATAATATTCACATAACATAATCACTTTTTATGATTATCATGCTTAGGTATTTTTCATGCATATAGGGTTTCATCTCTTCACTTAGGATTTCCGTCATCTTTAACAATGCTAGGGTCATCAATGACAAATTTATTCAACAATCTCCCCCTTTCTCATTGATGGAAATACTCTCCCTTCTTTAAACATTCTCCCCCCCTTTGACATCAATGGTACTTCCTCATATGGATCAATGGAAACATCCTCATTTTTCACTCCCCCTATCATTGTGTTTCTCATACTGCTCTTCCTATCATACTTCCCTTTTGTAAGTTTCTCATGCTACTCCCCCTACACTCTTATTGTCACTTCTTCGATATGTTTTACAATGTATTTTATTATTTTTGTTTTTCTCTTGGCACCCATGGTTTTAATTCAACCATGGTATAATTGAGATTGAGGCCAATAACACCTTCAATAATAATGATGATACTCTTTCACATTCTATTCACGTTATTTTTTAGGCTCGTATGTTAGTAGAACGAGTAGTCGTGTTCAATAATCCATAACTAGGATCCCTCAACACTTTATCATTCAAAATATTCACATCAAAATTATTCTCAACAAGTGCTTCACTAGACAAACCACACTGTGATCCTGACTCCGGAAGCTCCAAGAGAAGTTTCTTCAATAGGTTGAGAAAGAGTAACTGACATATTTAAATTCGAAGAAAAATCAACCATTCTAGCTTCTTCAACTTGAACAAAGAATGCACATTTGGTTCAATGGCTTCATCGTTAAAAAATTATTTCCCACCAATTAGATTTCCTCCATATAACACCTCTTATATGTTCAAAAGCACATGAGATAATACAGGGGGAAATCCCTCAAAAAGTGCCTTTACAAGCTCTTGAAGAGATACTTCATCCACTGCTTGAGGAGTACATAGACTAGCCTTATAAAGCTATCTAGCCCTTGTGCCCTTTACAAATGTAATTGAATATTGGTTAATGATCTCTACTCTTACACCAAAGAAAACAAAATTTTGAAAATTTTAAACCAATCTTTTCAAATTGTGCAATCCTAGTCTTTGTGTCATGTCCCTTCCCAAATGAATTTGTAACAGGTTTTGGTCTCTCCACAATTTTGTATAAAATTTTGATAAGTAAAGGACCCAAGAAATTTTGACTTAGAATTCATTCATACTTGCACATCGAACTCACTTGTATGTTTATTCGAGCTTCTTAGCCGAGTCAACTGGTTGTTTAGCCATGAGTCTCCCAGGGGGGAGATTCAACCCTACCTTCAGGGGACTGTGCGTGCCACCCTAGGAAGGAATTTTAAGATTACCTTGAGGAGCATCGGGCTGATTGTTGGTCATTACACTCAGTCCATAGACCAACATAATATATTTCTGGGCCATGCAGAGAGGGGAACATGTAGCTGTGATCAGGGGCCCATTCGGGCAACACTTGTCGGAGAAACTTGGAGAGTTGAAGTACATCAGGAGACTAGCCTTTGGGAGGAGTTTTGGAGTAGGTGGGTGCAACATATGGGCAGTTTTAAATTCATCCTTGGAAGATTGCGTAGAGGTCCAGACTGGGCTCACGTGGGTATTGAGGGAGAGAGCAACAATGCTGGGATCAGATTGGAGAAAGGTGGAAAGTCATAGGGGATAGCATCTTAGTGTTTTGGGGTAGATTTGGAGAGCCTTTCAAGAACATTTCAGATAGACGAGATTGCTAGCTTGAGGAGGAGGATGAGATCCTTCATGGTTGATTTTTAGGGGTCTAAACTAGGCCAAACCCTTCCTGGGTTTTGGTTGAGGATCTGGGAGCTGAAGTTTCATAATTTTATGAGTAAGGGAAGTAGGGGTTTCAACACATCTTTTCTAGTAGACAACGTAGTTTTTGGGGAAATGTGGATCACTTCTAGAGAAATAGTTGGGCAGCCCTCAGATCATCTTGTTCTCACCTGGGTTTTGTCACGCTTGTCCTTGGAGACAAGACCAGGTGCACCATTCCATTCACTGTTGTATTTACCCCATGGTGATTTAATAAAATGGCTCAAAAGTTCTCTATTTCCAGCATTTTCATGGGTGTTTAGTGAGTGCATCTCATTTCTGGATGTTGGTTTGTCTATTTGCTTTGTTTATCATTAAATTTCCTAGTTAGGAACATTATAGTGGTATTAGAGCCCAGATCTTGGCTCAACCATGGGGAGTTTCTCCTGTGAGAGAAGGGGACCAACATAATATTACATATAAGAGGCAGAGGTACCGAAGCAGAGAAAGCGAGCTGGAGATCACTCCAGACATTAGGAGGGATAGGGGAAAGGAAATAGTAGTAGAGGAAGACATGGGAAAGCCCAAGAGCAGGGAGGAGATGGCCTTTGATAGCCTCTTGAAGGCTCTAAATGATATAGAAAAGGGGAAGAAAGAAATGTTAGAGGAGATCAAAATGCAGAACCAGGAGTGAACCACTCCTATGGGATTCCTATTTGGTGAGACTTCAGGGGCCTCTCAACAATTTGACCATCCTTCACTTTTAGTACAATCTCCATCACTGAGTGGGCCAACTTGAGCTACACTTCCCTCTTTCATGCCTTTGGCATAGGCTGAACCAACAGGGGCCAAAGACCCTTCACAAATGGGAGAACACTTTAGAGAATGACAGTCCATGGGAGCAGACTTCAAGGAAGCACTCACTTTTAGAGATTTCTACAAGCTCAAGCAGAATGAGAAGAGCAGGGGCTATGGAGGACAGGGCACATAGAGCCATGAGTTGCAGAGGATGATAGGGAGGATGTACTTCCCCACATACAGTGGCACCGCCAAGTGCATTGCTCGAGCCTGGGTTGAGAAGATGGACACTTATTTCTAGCTTAATTGGATGACAGAGTTGGAAGCCATCAAGATGGCCATGCTACACATGGAGGGGAAAGCCCACGACTGGTGGTTTCATGGCTTGGCCACCTTAGGGCATGCCAATGTGAATTCATATGAGGATTTCACCAGGAGGGTGGTGGAGCGTTTTGACCAGAGGGATCCGGAGGCTCACTTCAGGGAGATAACCCAACTCCGACAAACATGCAACCCATAATATTACATATCAGAGTTCTTGAGAGTCTTACTGATGATGTCAGACGTAGTAGATGCTCAGAGGGTATACACCTTCATAGGGGGCTTACTCGAGCCCTTGCGTGGGCTAGTGAAGTCACACAGACCCTCCACGTTGCATGAAGTAGTTATGTGTGCCAGAGGTTTACAGGAGGGCATCCCCAAGACATGAGCACCCTTTCTTGCACGTACCCCCAACCCCAGAAGGGGAATGATACTAGACCCCCACCTTAGAGAACCACCTAAGGATGAGGCCAACTGGATAATGAGACACAAAAGGACCTTAGGAGGAGGAAGTCGTGCTTTACTTATCGGGAACTCTGGGCACCAAGCCATCGGTGCACAACTGGAAAAACACACTACATTGAGGTCTTCTCAGATAATGACGAGGAGGATGAGGTGAAGCATGATTTTGGTATGGGAGACATTGAGAGTCTAGCAGAGAGGGTACAACCACCACCACCTCCACAGGGGGGGCATCTTTTTCCCCATCTGGGGGAGTCCTTGCTTCTTTACGCGGGGTCCCCAAATTTCTGACATTGAGGATCAGAGGCACGATACAGGGGCATCGAGTATGAGTCTTAGTTGACATTGGGGCTACCCACAACTTCATAGATTCATAGTTGGTTTACAGGAGGGGCCTCACCACAACCAAGTTTGAGGGATTTTCAGTCTTGGTGTCGGGCGATTGTACCATGCGGTGCACTTGGTATGTACCCACCTTAACGATGGCCATGGGGAACTATTCTATGAAAACCCATGTCTTTGTGGTTGATGTTCCAGACACCAACGTGGTCATGGGTGTCCAGTGATTGTACTCTCTTGGGTGTGTTACCACTGATTGGAAGAATATGGAGATGGAGTTCACTGACTTGGATGGAAAATCAGTGGTCCTTAGAGGCATGCATTCATACCCACCATAGATAGTCTCAGCGAATAGGATGAAGGCATATCTATGACATGGAGACATAGCATGGGAAATAGAGCTTAGGGTTTCATAGGTTGGAGGACAATCCCAACCACCACCTCTAGTCATACAAGGTTTGCTAGACATGTACTTAGTGGTATTTGGAGATATCTCACTCAGGTAGCCACCAAACAGGGGATTCAAGCACACCATTGAGCTGGAGCCTAGTGTGCAGGTAGTGATTACCACCCCTTATAAGTATCCTTATGCCTATAAGGATGATATTGAGCATGCCATTAAGGAACTATTAGCATTGGGCTACATCAGGCCAAGTTCTAGCCCCTTTGCTTCTTTAGTGGTGCTGGTGAAGGAGAAGGATGGAACCTTGTGCATGTGCATTGACTATTGGGCTCTCAATAGGAAGACATTGAAGAATCGATACCCCATACCTCGCATCGATGAGTTGATGGATGAGCTTAGAGGAGCCAAGTACTTCTCTAAGATATATCTATGTTCGGGATACCATCAGATTAGAGTGAGGGATCAGGATATCCCCAAGACAACTTTTCGATGCCATTATGGGCACTTCGAGTTCCTAGTCATGCCCTTTGGGTTGACCAATGTGATGACTACCTTTCATTCATGTATGAACCATGTGTTCTAGAGGCAGTTGAGGAGGTTTTTATTAGTTTTCTTTGATGACATATTGATATACAATAAAACTTAGGAGGAGCATCTCCAGCACTTGGAGGAGGTGTTGTGTATTTTGGAGGAACAACAATTCTATGCCAAGTAGTCCAAGTGTGAGTTTGGCCTGACCGAGATGCTCTTAGACTTGGGGCATATCATTGGCACAGATGGAGTGAAGATCCATGAGGAGAAGATATGAGCTATCTGTGATTGGTCGGTACCCAAAGATGTGACAGCAATGAGGGGCTTCTTGGCATCTACACATATTACCGGAAGTTCGTCAAGGGGTTTTCGCAGTTAGCAGCTTCCCTCACAGATTTGAATAAGAGAGGGGCTTTCACATGGACATTTAGGGCATAGTTAGATTTTGATCACCTCAAGGAGGTGATGAGTAGTTGTCTAGTATTGGCACTTCCGGACTTCTCCCAACCCTTCACCGTGGAGTGTGATGCATCCAGGGAGGGAGTTGGGGTAGTACTATCACAAGATGGCCACCCCATTTCTTTCAAGAGTTGAAAGATTTTACCTCATGAGAGTTCATATTCTATATATGATAAGGAGACGTTAGCCATCATGTATTCCTTGGCCATATTTCGATAGTATTTGGTGGTTTATAGGTTCTAGGTGAAGACTGATCACAACAATCTTCCTCACTTCATGGGGCAACAGGGCCTCAACAACATATAGCAGAGATGGGTCGGCAAAGTGCAGGCCTATGATTTTGACATAGAGTATGTCCTGGGGAAACACAATGTGGGGGATTATGCCCTATCCAGGAGACCCACAGGCCTATCGCTCATGAGCATTTACCATGATTGGAAGGCCCAGTTGTAGGTTGAGTATTCTAAGGACAGGAGGGCATATGAGATTCTAGAGGGGACCCAAGCAAATTAGTGCTACTAGGTGATGGATGAGGTCATCTACTACAAGGGGCACATATTTTTGGTCCCCAACTCACAGTTGAGGGAGAGAGTGCTCCAAGCAGCACATGACTCACCATTGTCAGGGCATCATGGGTTAAGGAAAACATACATGGTAGTGAGGGAGTGTTTTACATGGAAGGGCCTCAAGGGGGACATGTTAAGGCACATACAGGAATGTGAGGCATGCTAGAGGAACAAAGGGGAGCTGATCCATCTCGCCGAGTTATTACAACCGCTTCCCATCCTTGAGGGGAAATGGAAGAGTATCTCCATGGACTTCATCACTGGGTTCCCCACAATATAGGGCAAGGATTTCATCTATGTAGTAGTTGATCGGTTGACTAAGTATGCCACTTTTTTCCCTCCTGGCCTAATATTTGGCTTCATAGGTTGTGGATTTGTTCTTCAGGAAGGTCTTTCAGTTACACGGGCTTCCTAAGAACATAGTGAGTGACTGGGACAATCGATTCATGGGAGGATTCTAGCAGGAGCTCTTCAAGTTGGTTGGTACTGAGCTAACCCTTAGCATGAGCTAACACCCCCAGACAGATGGCCAAACCGAGTGAGTTAATCCATGGTTGGAGGGGTACTTGAGGAACTATGTGACTGGGTAGCAGAGGGCTTGGATTCAATGGCTGCACTTGGGTGAGTATTGGTACAACACCACCCATCACATGTCCAGCGGTATGAATCCTTTCCATGCCTTGTATGGTTATAATGCATTGTCTTTTGGTGACGTTGTTTTTGGAGATAGTCGGGCCCCAAATACCAAATATTGGATCCTAGAGAGCCAAGACATCCTCAAGGCTCTCAAGGATGACTTAGTGACAACACAAAATCAATAGAATATGTATGCAGATAAGCATCGAACTGAGAGGTATTTTGAGGAGGGGAATTTGGTGTACCTTTGGTTACATCCATACACACCGTCCACCTTGAAGTAGAAAGGAGCCGAGAAGCTACAAGCACGTTTTTATGGGCCATACAGGGTAGTCAGACAAGTTGGGGAGGTGGCCTACAAGCTAGAGCTACCTCTAGGGAGTAAGATTCACAACATACTCCATATCTCATGCCTTAATAAGGTGTTGGGACAACAGTAGTTGTGTTACCCCCACTGGATGTTGAGGGCCATTTGGTTTTGGAGCCTGAGGCCATTTTGGAGATATGGGAAAGGAAGCTAAGGAGCAGGATGATTAGGGAGTTTTTGGTGCATTGGAAGAACTTGCCGGATGAGGATGCCACATGGGAGGGTGAGCACATTCTGGAGCACCCAACGTTGAAGTTGCTTGAGGGCAAGCAACATTTAGGAGGGGAGGAATGTCATGCCCCTTCCCAAATGAATTTGTAATAGGTTTTGGTCTCTCCAAAATTTTGTATAAAATTTTGATAAGTAAAATACCCAAGCAATTTTGACTTATGGACTTAGGAGAAATGAAGGTTGGATTAAATTACTAGTGGAAGGTGGGGGCCGCCCATGTGGGAAAAAACATTGGGCACTTGGGCAATTCGAATTGCCTTGGAGGGGAAATCATATGGCTTGTGGAGGGGCCCAAATGGGGGGAAAGGGAGGCCCATGAAGTTATAAGGAGGAAGAACTCCTCAATTGAGCATTCATCCATACTTGCACATCGAACTCACTTGTATGTTTTCTCGAGCTACTAAGTTGAGTCAACTAGCCGTTTAGCCACGAGTCTCTCAGGTGGGAGATTCAACCTCACCTTCAGGGGACTACATGTGTCACCCTAGGAAGGCATTTTAAGATTACCTTGAGGAGCACCGATGAGATTTGTGGCGATTACACTTAGTCCACAGGCCAATAGAGTGTACTTTTGGACCCCTCAAAGAGGGGAACACATAGTTGTGACCAGGGGCTCATCTGGGCAACACTATTCGGAGAAACTTGGAGAGTTGTATTACATTAGGATACCAACCTTTGAGAGGAGTTTTGGAGCAGGTGGGTGCAACATTTGGGCAGTTCGAAATTAAGCCTTGGAGGACTGTGTAGAGGGCCAGATTGGTCTCACTTGGGTATTGAGCGAGAGAGCTACAAAACTGGGATCATATTGGAGAAGGGTGGAAGTCATAGGGGATAGCATCTCAGTGTTTTGGGGCATATTTGGAGAGCTTTCCCAACACATTTCAGATAGGCTGAGTTTGCCAGCTTGAGGATGAGGACAAGCACCTTGGGGGTCTATTTTCAAGGGTTTGAACTAGGCTAAACCCTTATTGGGTTTTGGCGGGCTTTGGTTGAGGATATGGGAGCTGAAGTTTCATAATTTTATGAGCAAGGGAAGCAGCAGTTTCAGCACATCCTTTCCAGTAGACAGTGCAATTTTTGGGGTAGCATGGATCACTTCTAGAGTAGTAGTTGGGCAGCCCTTAGATCATCATTTTCTCACCTAGGTTTTGTCATGGTTATCCTTGGAGACAAGCCCAGGTGCACCGTTCCATTCACTATTGTATTTACCCCATGATGATTTAATAAAATGGTTCATAAGTTCTCTATTTCTAGCGTTTTCATGGGTGTTTAGTGATTGCATCTCATTTATGAATGTTGGTTTGTCTGTTTGCTTTGTTTATTGCTGAATTTGCTAGTTAGGAACATGAAACTTTGGAAGAAAGTAGAATTCATTTCATTTTTGCAATTGGCACCAAAGATAGAACAAGTAGCTTATTTTGGATAAAAAAAAATGTGAGGTTTTTATGCCTCTAGTTTCTTTTTTAGATGACTTTGATGAAGATTCCTTTGGAAAACACTCATCCTTTACTACAACATCATGCTCAAATCTAACAAGGAATTTTAATGAAATATTTAGTTTTTCTTTTAACCAGTTCATAACAAGATTTGAAAACACTATATATACATAGAGCCTTTGGTATAATTTTCTAACAAATAGGAAATATGTTTCCTTCTCTCATTCTATTCACAAATCCTCCTCTCTCCTATCATACTCATGTTGAAGAAAAGTTCTGTCATCATTATGATAATCAAAAGAGCTAGATCCAATGCTATATCCTTTATAATTCCATCATGACCCGATTCAATCTTCGTTGCATACATAGTGTTCTTTAATTCAATATTCAAGTCCTCTGGAGGGTAAATTCTTTTCAAAAGTAGGAATAACATCTTCAACATTACTCTTTCTACTAAGACATCAGGATGATTTTGGAAAACATGTGAATATGAGTAATTGAATGATTGTAGGTACATCATCCATTCCTAACATCTAATGCCATGTTCTTGGTGTTGGAAACATTTAGTATGGTAACTATCTTAAATAATTTTCCTTATCCTTGATAAAACCATGTGAACTTATAATATCTTATTGTGTTCTTTATTAGATTATTTTCATCAACCAATTATCAAGAGCATAAACCATGAGGATCATTAAATATAATGGACATAAAGTATAGGCTCCAATCTAGGGAAAAACTCCTCCAAGGGGAAAAAATAGAAAGAATCTCTTATCTTCTTATAGAATTTCATTCAAATGAGAACACCAAGACCCAAAACCCTATTACATCATCTCAACTCTACGTTCTCCATACAAAGAGCCAACTTTTGCTCCTCTAGATCTTGGAGAATCTTTTCTCTTCCCATTCTTGAAACTTGGTCAACTAGTGCTATGATACTAACCTGATCTGAAAATGGACTATGTGCCTTCTTCCTCTTCTCCACAATCAAACAAAATAAAAGTAGGATTGCTATGATGCTTTGCAAGGTAAAATGGGTTTTGTAACAAAATAGGTTTTTCTAGTGCCTCCTCAAGTCATGAGTTAGTGCTCACATGTAAACTTAGCATAAAAAACATAATAGCACATAACTCATACAAGCATAATGAAGAGCATAAAAAAAATGTGTTGATGGAGTTCACCCCTCTTGGGCTACATCTCCAAGTCTGCCAACATAGCTAGACTACTCATATATTTAGTACAAAAAGGAAGTACATAAATGTTTTGTGATCAAAACATGTGGCTATTACCCCTACAAGGTGATTTTATATTGCAAATAACTCTCACATACAACAACAACACAAAGCATCTCCTACAAATATTCCATACTCCAACTGAAATGAGCTAAAATGAGCATGTGAGCACTTCAATTCCACATTGCAGAACATAAACAAAACTTCCCTCAGCATAACATAATGAAAAACGTAAACCTAAGCTGAATCCTGCAAGTAACAACTATTGAAGTATTCTTATGAAGGCGAGAAAACCCCTACAAGGCCTTCTCCATGCTCAAACACCTTCCAAAAATGCTTCCAAACCTTGATTGATCCATAAACCTTTGGACTCAAACCTACAAAAGGGTACTTAGATGCTCAAATTAGAAATTAGAGGTCACCAATGGATTCAAAAAATCCAAAAAACCCTCAGGGGACTCTTTCTGAGCTCAAGCTGGCCAAAAACTCCAAAATATATGGCTCCCAAGCTCTCATATGAGTTTTACTATTAATTGTCCTACAAATCAGACCAATAGTCTAATTGCCCTACAAATATGCCCTGCTTTTCACTAACTGAGTGACAAATTCACCCTCCTCCGATGCAATTTGTTGGAACTTTAATTTCACCAATAACCCTTAAGTTCGAAAAATACGGTCACATTGGCACATAAGGTTGCAGGCTGGGCCTTAATGCCCACCCTCGTTGGCCTAGCCCTTAACCTCTAGGCCAAAATTATAAATTCTCCATAAGACCTGGGGTTGGCCACTGAATCTTCATGCCTACTCCTTAGCACCTTACGCCTTTCTCTACCGCGGTTCTATCCACCAATGGAACCAGGAGCTAAGGCTCCTCATAAGTGCCTTCTGACACAGTCTTATGGTTGTAGGTGACCAGGACCTAAGCTACCACCAAGCCCCTTTGTAGTCGGCACCTTCCCTATGTTAGCACTCATTAGTGTCCCTGTTATAGACATTTTTGGGCATTGCAACCCCAATCATAAATTTCCATAAACTGAGGGCTCCTAAGTCCCTAAAAGTGTTGCTTCATTACCTAAAGGAACAAGGTCAGGTGATTACATCATCTCCCAGAAGTTCTCCACTAAAAACTGCTTAGAAATGGTCAAAACTGGACCATATTGAATACCCAGTGCAGAGGGTGCGATGCATATCACCTTCCCAGTGTAAAGGGTGCGAAGCATACTGAATGGACCCTCTGTAGGGTGCGATGGTCGGGAATGGACAAATGGCAGGGACAAATTACGAGGTGGAAGATCATGGAATCTTCCAGAAGCTTCCCCTCTGACACTTGCCTCTCTATTTTTGACTAGGGATGAGTAAGAGATCATCATTCTCCAAGTGGAATTAGGAACTATCAGAGAGAGGACACTAATCAAGACCCCTAAAGATGACTCACCTCCCTACAATCATCTATATATGGATCCCTCATCACAGAGATCCAAAGGCTGGAATCTTGTATCTTGTAGAGAAGTGTTGTTGGTTTTCTATTGTAATTTCATAGTGTTGGGTGATCTAAGCTTTAGTTGAGGTGAAGAAGGGCTTTGTTGCTGGAGGATGATGCTGGGTCAGAACATATGGTTGTAATCCTCTTGCTACTTTTGATATTAATAAAGCTATTCAAGTTTTCCTCCATATTCATGTATGTTTGCTTATATATGCATTTGCATGGTTAACACATATATGATCCTGTGTTATTTATGAATATAGATATTTGTTCTTCGATAGTAGTATGTTGTTGTGATTCCACAGGTGCTATTTGAAGCTGGGCAGACAAAGAAGAAGCGGCAAAGATCTATCAGGAAGGAGAGGAATCAAACAAGGAAATCAAGCGCAAGACTAAGGTTGATCTCCTTTGTTCCACTCTTATCTATTTTTATAAAGGAAAGCGAAAGTAGACTTTACTTGTTTGTTTCTAAGATAGATATCAGTCTTAGTGGGAATAGCAGCATCCGAGTGGACACTATTCCCGGTAACACTAGGGGACCCATTCCCAACAGGCCCCAAACACAAATATGGTGACTCACCATCAAGTCACTCTACTGGTGTGGAGATATTTTCATGAAGACCTCCCAGCTCCACTTGTACCATTGCTGGTCCTGCGCTATCTGTCGTGATTTGCTACTATGTTTACTGCAGGTTCACTAACTTTCCTTCAATGGTGGCTGTGAGAAAATAGGCTTCATCTAGCCAAGGCCCCAATTTGGCCTTCAATACTGCCTCCTTGTGTTGTGCTGCGTCCACCTGTTCCTTCAGTGCCTTTTCTTCCTGCAACTTTGCCAACCTCTATGTGATGGCGACAGTGCGTGTCATCACTCTGACCTTGTCGTACCTCTGCTGCAATTCCCTTACTTTGGTCTCTTATCTATGTAGGTTGTTATCTTCCTGCATAGTAGTAACTACTTCGAGTGACTGCTCGAAGAGTGTAGTGAAATCCTTTACTACAACATCCACTGTTGCAACTGCATCCTTGATAGCTGCATCACACTGCTCTTTGACCTCTAGTGGAGTTGAAGGATGGGCCTTCAACGTAAGCTTTGTAATTTTAAGGTTCAACTCAAACTAAACTTTACCTAGCTCTGTTATGGCATCGTGCACACCTGCAACGAGCTTCCGAATTTTGGCGTCGAACGACGCATCTTCCAGGATATGTAGCCCCAGAACGGTTTTGAATGCTTCAGTTACCACAGATATGGTGCACTCATTCTTCTCCTAAATCTTCATAAGGATATCAATCGTGAAAGTCTTCTCAACAAACATCTGGGAATTTTTAACCTTCTTTTTGTTGATCACATTCAGCGCATGCTGTTCTCAAGCCCGAAGTCCTGCGATCACACCGTCTTGCAAGGTGTGAAGGGCTTCACTTGGAAGCATGACCAAGTTCAATCCAACCTTCTTGAGAGTGCTAACAGTGGCCCTATCAGCTTCTGATTTTGCAGTCAAAGCTCCATCTAGCAGTGTGATAGCTCGGGGATCCATAGAAACATCTTTGTTGCTTCCAAGGTTCCCGACGCCAAACTAGTCGTCGCCATGCTGCGCTGCCCTGCACTAGTCTGCAATTGAGTGGCCTGGATTTATAGCTGTCGTAGACCCATCTGAATGGTGACCAAAGCTTGTTTCTGATGCTAATCAAATTTTTGCAGTAGTTCCGCACTTGCGTCCCTTAATGTGTCCCCGATGTCATTTAGATCACCTTATGTCAAAGTGATCGGGTCGAGAGATGATTTATTGGCCTTAGAATTCTTTTGCGACCGTTCTTTTTCTTGCTCCCTAGTGCACTTAACCTAGAATGGAGTAGTCTTCGGGTCTACACCACCCTGTCTAGATTTCTCCTCTTCTTCCTCCGTTTGTGGCGAAGGAGACTTCTGACTTCTGTCAGAGTCACACTCTTCCTCATATTTCTTCTCTGTGGCCTGCTCCTTTGTAGAACGCTATGCTTTGGCTTTTTCCTCAGCCTCTTTTTTCCTTTTGTCTGCCAACTGCTGCATCTTCAACTAGGCCTCTTTCTTCTGCTGCTTTCTTTTGGACTTGTTAGAAAATTATATATTACAGAGAAATGGAACACATAAAATATATTGCAGAAACATAAACAAAGAAAACACATAAGATAAGAGAGACATAGATATAAGTGATTCACCCAATTTGGGCTATGTCCATGAAGAAACAACCATCCCTTCATTTTATATTATCTAGCAGAATGAAGAGATACAACCTAAAACAAATCCGTTGTAATTCCCTCTTTGCTCTCACACAATCTCCTTTCTCTTTCTCACTTAGAATACACATATAAATAGATGCAATACAATTCCCTCATATATAGTGAGGGGTGGCCTTCGAGGGAAAAAAACCCTAAGTTAAACATAAATTCTATCGTAAGATCTTCGCTTAATGAACGATCCAGATTGACTCCGAAATTACAACATTTTACAAGGAAATTTTGCATCTATTTTTAGCTTTGGGGGCGCTTCCCCCGATCCCTCACCAGGGGGGCACTCCCAAAGATCGTAGCCCCCCCCCACCTGAACCCCCACCAGGGGGGG
>APFE030992343.1:0-10667 GCA_000404065.3 Pinus taeda | reverse complement strand
CATCAAGAGATCATCAAGTACAAGTAAATCACCCAGTCAACTGCAGTAACCAGATCAACAGTAACAGTAAACTAAACCTAGAACACCTTATCAACAAGAAAAATTCAGCCAACAAAAGATCTTAAGACAGATACGCAATTTTTCTTTCTCTGGTCTGCGTGCGTACGCACTTCACCTTCTGCTCCCCTGCGTCTACCCGCAGAGACCCTTCTGCCTTACCGCGTACCCACGCACTATTTCTTCGATCAAGCTACGTATTGTTACTGCAGGCACGCACCCCCAGGTACTATCGCGCCGCGTACTGCTACAGTAGCCACGCACCCACAGACGCTATCGCGCCGCGTACTGCTACAGTAGCCACACACTCACAGACGCTATCGTGCCTCGTGCCTACGCACCTGCTGCTTCTAAAAGGCCGCGTACTTTCACTGTGCCTACGCACCTGAACTTTTGTCACGCTGCGTACCCACACACTGCGCCTTTTTCCGCTCCGCGTACCCACGCACTTCGCCTTCTCCTGATCTGCGTTCCCACACACTTCGCCTTCTTCTAATCAGCGTACCCACGCACTTGCACCGTTAATCACCTGTGTACCTCTGATTAGGGCCGAACTAGCAGTCCCCCAGTGTGCCACCGATAGTCAGATGCTCAGATCTAATCATGCGCTCGAGAGATTATCCTTCATAGATTCGCTTTTAACTTTACTGAACAATAACCCGATATTTCTGATCTTAAGATATTCAACTTGCAAAAGATGCTTAGCCACGAGATCTCCTTTGCTTTATATGGGCAAGCTCTTCCTAAAATCATGGATCAATACCATAGATAACCAATACAAGGGGCCTAAAAACATGGGGCTCAATATAAAGCAATACCACGGGCCAAAACCATAGAATCAAGAACGACAGGCTAAATACCACGAGCCAAACATAAGAAACCCCACATGAGCATGCTTTACTGCCTTGAAGTGTGTGCACTGGGGTTCGCACCTACTGAATGGGTAACCTGCGGGTATGACCGCACCTCCTGTATGGGTAACCTGTGGGTCCGCACCTTTTGAACCATTCACCTGCGAGCCTCTTAATTTCCATCATTTTGAGAGCCTGAATAGACCATTGCCACTTGAGTGAGTTGCCATCAAGTACAAAATCTATATCATAGAGCCATACCAGAATCATAATGCCAACAATACATAGACACAATACAATTCCCTCATATATAGTGAGAGGTTGCCTTCTGGGGAAAAAAACCCTAAATTAAACATAACTTATACTGTCAAATATCCACCTAATGAACAGCCTAGATTGACTATGAAATTAAAACATTTTACAAGGCAATTTTACATCTAATTTTAGCTTCAGGGGTGCTGCCCCCGATCGTTCGTCAGGCGGGGCTCCCAAAGACCATAGCCTCCCCCCCTAGACCTCCCTTGTAGTGCAAATATTACAGGTGGTGTTACCACCATATTATGAACTAGGGTCCAATGCAATGATACCTCTGAATAGAGAAGATAATCGGGCTCCACACCCAAAAGGACTTACTAGACCCCGCTGACAAATATGAGGTTCTGCACCACTCTGCTGGCCAACGGTCAAGGACTGCTATGATTGGATCGTCTGTCACAAAGTATGGGATACCATACCTCTTCTTCTTAGGGTCTTTCCATGCTCGCATGGAGACATAGTGGAAGTTCGCCTTGAAATCCACATATCCTGACAAATGCTCAAAGACAGTTAGTTATAGCCACAACTTGCAATTTATCATGGTGCGGATGCTTGTTGCCATCAACACCCAAAAGATCTTGTTTTCATTGACCCTTTCGGGGTCCTGTGTGGCCGAGAGTGAAGCGAACTTCATTGCTTCTGGAAGATCTGATGCGATCAGAGGAAACTAACTGTCCTTCGGTAATTCCCACATGACCAGTATGATTGATAGCAAAAGCCATGCATAATGGAAGGTCTTACTCTAGTCTTATGCTTCTCTGTAGTTCACGAGGAAATCACTGCAAAGGTAGCATGCCCAACTGAATTTTATGCCCTTCATGCACTGGGATGCTAATGAAACAACTGGTGTCAGCACTTCATCTGCGTGAAACTTCCTCATTATTTTCCTAGCCAAGATCTAGGTGGCTACCTTAATTGCGAGTTTAGTTATGCTAGAAATTAAGTAGCCACGTGGCTTTTTGGTAAGCTTAAACTTGTCCTTCATTCTCTCGGCGAGGTTGTGCTTGCCCGTCTTTCCGCCAAATGCCTTGGCCGGATTCAACCCTGAGTGCGGTAGCAATGTGATCCTATGGATCAGCATATCGGTGATCGGTATCAGGTCTCCTAACCATATGCACCCGTCGTGCACCAAGGTTAAAAACTGCTTGATCACTATCAAATTTATGGGCTTACAGTTGTAATGCGGCACCCATAGTAGGTTTAATAGTCCTACCTTGTCCACCCCTTTAATCCATTTCCTCGGCTCTAGCGCGGTCACACCAGAGTCTTTATAGAAGACGCGGGTCATAAATGTATTAGTCATCAAGTGGGGGAACCACTCAGTGTCCGCCGAGTCCTAATCCTCTAACTTCAGATGTGGCACACGCGCCAAGTGCAGACCTTTGAATGTGATCTTGTTTGGTAGCAATGGTGTGTTAAGTAAACATTTTCTCTCATCTGGGTCCTTCGCAACCTTCACCTTGATTTGGCACAGAGGGATGTATTCTGGTAACTTGGAAATAGGGTATACCCCCTCAATATCGATATCCTCTATGCCCATACCAGTGTCTTCCATGCCCTCATCAGATTCTAGGTCTACAACCTTGCTTTTATCCTCCGTGGTAGGCTTCTCTTTCTTTTAGTGTTTTCTTGGCGACTCGCGCACTGGTTGTGTTGCTTTCTTCTAGTCCTTCTTTGTCCGAGGACCCTCTTTGGTTGGTGTAGGCCTCAGCCTGGGTGACATCTGCGATTTTGGCACTTCTGCGGTCACCTCTACAGTTGCAACCTTAGGGGCAGGTCACTCAGAGGCCATCAATCCTCCAATGCTTATGGTTTCCACGGGTGCCGAAATGAGGCTAGTAAGAAGGTCCTGGGTTTCTTTATGCAATTTTTTAAACACTGAATTGGCCACTGAAGCTTCAAAATTATCAAGGTTTACACGTGCCTCATAGCTCAACACCTCAATTCCCAGAATGCAAAGTGTTTTTCTTTGGGCGAGCATCTGTAATTTATAGGAAAATTTGAATTCGAAAATGTTTGTTCCCCCAAAATCCGCTCATAAATGCTAGATTTGCGGCATATTTTCAAAGATCTCACTCTTAAACTCCGACTTAAATTCTGCCCCTCGCTCCAATTAGCCATTTTCTCACTATCAACTCATGAACAGTGACCATAATGGTCACTTTTTGGCTGCCCTATGCGGTCTCTCCTCCTATAGCGTAGCTCTCTTTGCACTTCTGCTGATACTGTGACGTTCCTCCTTTTGGTTGCCATTTACCTTTCTTGGAAATGGCTCTCCATTAAACTTCACCAGCTGAACTGCTCCACCATCGATAATCTCCTTAATGACATAGGGCCCCAGCCAATGCATCCGAAATTTCCCTGGAAATTTATTAAACTTGCTGTCATATAATAAAACTAAATCATTTAGCTTGAGGGTGCACAGTTTGATGTACCGATCGTGCCATGCCTTTTCGTGCTCCTTTTGAACTTGCTGATGGAATTTAGCCAAAACCCTATCCTCTTCTAGCCCTGTCAGCTACATGAGCCTTTCTTCCATAGCTCCACGATCCACCATTCCTGTAAATGCTGCTATGCATAGACTAGGTATAATGTACTCCATCAGCATCATAACTTCTACACTATAAACCAGCCTAAAAGGCATTTTTCCAGTTAGCTTTTTGAAAGTCGTCTTGTAAGCCCATAACACCATGGGTATGTGCACATCCTAGTCATTTCTTTGTGCATTGCAAATCTTTGTCAGCGCATTCTCCAATATCTTATTAAATGCTTCAACCATCCTATTAGCTTGCGGGTGATATGTTGTACTCTTTTGGTGATAAAATTGGAATTCCTCCATCAACACACTGATCGTCTCATTAAGGAAATGCATACCGTGATCGCTCATCAAAATCTTCAAGAAACCAAACCTAGTTAGTACATACTCAAAGATGAAATTTGCTATTGTTGCCCCCGTATATTCCTTCACAGGTTGCGCCTCTGCCCATCTGGTCAAATACTCCATTGTGGTGATGATGTACTACGCACCTGTCTTCTTTCTTGGATGTTGAATTGGTCCTACAAAATCAATTGCCCACTTCTCAAATGTATGTAATGACAACTGGGGATTCATAGGTAGCTCAGTCCTCCACGATGGCCTGCCCGTCCTCTGACATGCATCACATGACTTACAATAAGCCTTGGAATCCTTATGCAGTGTCAACTACCACAACCCAACACATAAAATCTTCTATCCTATTACTTTTCCTGCATAATGTCCTCCCACAGCTCCTCCATAAGCGTCAACGAGGATGCTTGTTTTGTTCAAACCCAGGCACATAACATTGTAGTATTTCACCCGACCCCATTTTATGTAAGTGCCCAGCAATGACATAAAATCCTGCCACGCACACCACCAACTCCTTTTGTTGACTAGTATACCCCTCCGGAGCCGTCCCCATCGTCAGGAAGTGTATGATATATGCTAAGTGGTTGTCCGTGACACACACTGCAAAGAGTTGTGCATCAGGCAGTCCTTCCTCCAAATTAGTAGGCTGCTCTTTTGGTTCAATGCATGACAGATGATCCGATCCAACATTCAATCATCCTGGCTTCGCATTAACTTCGAAATCATGTTCCTGAAACAATAGTAGCCATCTACATATCTTCCCTCGAACACAGGCTTGTTAACCAAGTACTTCAGTGGAAAATGATCTATATACATCTTAAAGTGTCCACCTAGCAAGTAGTGTTTGAACTTCTGGAGCGCGTACACCATAGCCAAACCTTGCGCTATGTTGTTGAATAATTTTTCTTAGCTTTAGACAAATTCCTACTCACAAATGCTATAGGGTGATCCAACTCTCCCTCACTGGCCTGTGTTAGTACTGCGTCGAGCTATATATATGACGCATCCACATGCACGTGGAATTCCTTCTTCTAGTTCGGGAAGACTAGGATCGGCGCGGTGACCATTTTTTCCTTTAACACATATAAAACTTGTTGACATGCTTCGTTCCAACAGAATGTAGCATCCTCGTTAGTAACTTCTCCATCGGTGTGGTAATCTTGGCATAACTCTTAATGAACTTTCTAGAGTATCCCGTATGCCCCAACATTACCCGCGTCTATTTCACACTTCTTGGTGCCTATAAGTTAATTATAACTGCTATCTTAGCTGGGTCGACCATTAATCCCTATCTACACAACACAAGGCACAACAAGATTCTGAAGAGAACACAGAACAAACATTTCTTCAAATTGAGCGTGATCTAATACCTCTGGCATGTATCCAACATCAATCGTAGGATGTGTTAGGGTCCTATAATAATATGATTCATTATTTTGAATTGGCTATGGTTAGTCTTGTAATATTGTACATACTTTTTCTTTCTACAAAATGTTTTCCCATATTACTGGAATTAAAAAATGTAAAGAGGGTATGTCCTAAAAGAATAATCAAAGGACAAAAAGAAAGAAAAATATCAAAAAGTAAAAAAATAAGAACCCCAAAAAAGAGATAAAAATAGATCATGAAAGTGTGTAAATCCAAATGCAACTCCTTTTACTTTACTTTGTAAAATAATATTGTGTGTAACTTATCAAAAATGCCACAATCCATGGGGGTCAAATAGTTTAATCTTGACTCATTCATGCTTTAAATTTCATGTTGATAGATAGAGAATAAAGATTTAGCCAAACTATTTAATCTTGGCATATCAGTAGTTAGGTAGAGAATAATAATGAGCTCATCAATTTAATCTGAGCCATTGGAAGTTATAAGCTTAGAATTAGATAGTTTTCTTATCAAAAGAAAAGGAAATAAAGAGTCAGCAAGCTCAAATGAACCAAATGAATGAAGAGAAAATGCTAGGCTAAATAAAGGGTAGGTAGAAGAAGTTTTGCAAGAGCACAAGGTTGCTAATTCAAAAGCACATTCATCATGCTTAATCCTATGTTTTATGTGCATGACGAATTGTGAAAGAGAAAGAATATTCACCAAAGCTTATTTACTAATTTCCCCTCGTTTCACTAGACCCCCACATACTTAGTTTACTAATTTCCCCTCATTATCCCTTCATTACTTATAAATTACCGTTCCCCTCATTTTGACCTTTTACCCCTTGGTTTCACACATTTCCCTAGATATTACCCTTCAAGAATCATTCCCCCTTCCAAAAACCCCTTACCTTAGTGTGAAACCCATTCCCATTAAAAATATTACATTCCCCCCTTATTAATTTCTCTTTTCCCCTTAAAAACCCACAAAAACCCTTTATCCTAAGTTATTTCCTAAAGTCCCGCTTTATAAATCCCCCACGTTATAATTTCCCAATACCCTTTTAACCCACCAAGCCTTGGTATATAGTTAAAAAAAAAAACTCGCATATAACCCAATGTCCCCACCTTTAATTAACTCGCCGCTTATATTAAAAGTCCCGTCATTATTTGTTAATTAATCACATTTCATTTGTAATTAAATCTCAGGCCCCGCCAATCACATCCCAACTCTGTCTGTGCAACTTCACCATGCGATATCCCTCTGATCCCCCACTTGGAGATCCAACGGCGCACAACCATATCGTGCCAATTCATCATTCGATAGTTAATGGCCTGAGAGCACACGAGATTCACAGTTTTGGCCAGGCATTGTTCTGCTATGTGGCGGCACCAAGTTATATTACATGCTCGCGAAAAATACCGCCCTCCATCCAAAAGTGGTGCGATATGTCCTAAAACCACCTCCCTGCCTAAACCAAAACTGCCCACTGTTCATTCAATAAATCTCACACCAAAATGTAACCGTTATTGTTTAAAAGGCTGAAAAAGCCCCATTTTACTCTTTTCGCTCATTTTCGTTGTAAACCTTTGTCAACCAATTTTGACACGTTGAACCTCTATGCGACCAAATTAACCAACTTTTGCCACTTGAATATGCTGTAGACACCAAATTGAAGTAACAAATAGCCAACTAAAGCCTCAATAACCTCTGTTTCTACCACAAAACCCTGTTTGTGCACCAAATCATCATTCTCCAGGTATTCTTTGAAAGAACCAGAATGACCCTATGATTCAATTTGTGTGCAATGATTATTAAAATATTAATTAAGTAAATTAATTAAAAAAGCCTTTCTAAATTGAAGAGAAACCCACTGTGCTTCCAAACCCCTTTTTTACAGATTAAAGTTACCTTCCCACTATTCCAGACCTTCTGACCTTATTCCTAAAGCCATAGAAAGAGTAATTTAGTTGAATAAACCAAATTATGGCTTCCCAAACCTCTCTGGATGTAAGACCTCTGCAAACCCCTCACCTAGATATTGACCACCTTCCATTAGCCGATAGAGAATTTCAAATCAAGGACACTACTTCCCATGCCTATACTGAAACTCCACTGCTGGATTAAAGATAATTTTTTCAACCAAAATGATGACATTCACCTATGGGAGTCCAATTTTCCCAAGTACTTGTTACCAGAAGTACACCCATTCCTAGAAATCATCCACTTCTGCCAAGCTTGTTATGTTCCTAGTCAAAGAGCCATAGTCACCCCTAAACAACAAGTTTTATTCAGTATTACAACAAAATCAATCAATCAAATGTTGCAGATCCAGCCAGGCCCAAATGAGATCCCACTTTCCATTGAAGGCTTACTTGAACTCTACATAAAGCTAGACCTTCCAAATAAGGCTCATATTTTTCAAACTTTCATCATAGAGGGGTTTCATACTCCAATAGATAGTCCTCCATATGCTGCCACCATTTTTTCTGAGAGAGGCAAAAAAATTATAACCATGCTCTCTTGCATTCTAGGGTACACCACATATGAACATGTGGATGAGGTTGTCCTTGCTTTCCTTTCTATCTTTTGCCAAGGCAAGCCTCCTGCTACAATTTACAACTATGATTGGTTCATAGCAGACAGAATCCATGAAAAGTTTATCAGATTACCAAATGAGAGTGTTCAAATACTCTTCAGTTTTGTTTCACATGTTCCTATATTATCAGTCTGACAAATTTCCAGTCAGCATCCAAAAGTTAGACACCAAAGGCAATCCAAGATCTGTCATCTATTGGACACCATTAATCCAAAGATACTCCACTTTTTTCCCTATAAAGAGTTAATTGACTCATTTGTTCATCCAGTTATAAACATGCTAACCAATAGCTATTAGCCTAGGATCAGTTAGGAGATTAAAAGAGTTTTACAGTTGGCTAAGAACAATAAAGTGGGAGACTGGTATCTATACCAGGACCACACAAAAATTAGAATATATGGATGCCAACTAACTCCCTACAAGTTGCCCAAATACCTCCCCATGAGGATATTTGCATTAGAGTATTTTAGATAAATCATAAACTCTGATGAAGTTAATTTCTTGTTAGCTAGGAAGAAGACCCACTTTAAAATGAAAAACCAATTGGGCCCTTTTATTTGTAATAATAGGAAAGCTAGACCAGAAGCAGATATGTTGAGATTTTTCTGTTTGAGGCAAATAGGAAAAAATCTCTGAAGGATGACAACAATAGGGATTCAGTTCCTAGATTAGCTCCAGGTTGTTGGGAGGGAGTTAATGCCTCCTATATTTGATGTGAGGGAGTTATGAGGCTGTTAGATTCTCTATGCTATATAACAGGCAATCATTCGGATGATTTGCTAAGAGTGTGTGAGGATTGCTTGATGTAATCTCAAAATTTGATTAATATATTTTTGATGCCTATGTTTGGTGGATGTAGCCCAGATTGGTTGGGTGAACCACGTTAAAAGCTGTGTCTTATGTGTTTGTTTATTTTTCTGCTGTGTGTTTCATTAAGTTTGCTGTGCACCTAATCCAACAATTGGTATCAGAGCATGTTGGAGGTTGGAGGTGCTGGTGCTGGTGCTGAAAGGATTCTCAGCACGCGTGGAGCTGGAGCGAATGCGTGAAGAGTTGGAGCGTGGTGCTGGAGGTGCTGCATAAAAGTTATTTGTGTGCGTGCAGAGCGCTGTAATACCTGCAAACGGAGCCGTGGAGCATGCCTTGAGCACGGTGATATACCTGGTATGTTTTAAATCGCTGTTACTGGTGCGTATTACAGTGCGTATTACATAAACATTGCTGGTGTGTTATAAAATTGCTGGAGCTGTGTCTTAAAGAGCGCCCAAGTTTGAACAAAATTTTTAAGCAGAGCTAGACAATTAATACGGGCCATCTCATGGAAGAAAACAACTTCCAATTTGCGCCATTCTCCATGGGCAACATGTATTTGCAACGAATGTAATCTGGTTATGTGCGTGGCTTATTTTTTTTTAAATCGCTGTGCTGTGAGAGCACTCCGCGGATGTATGGGTTGCGTATACCAGTTCTGGGTTGCAGATTCCGGTATGGATTTGTTCTGTGGATTGCTGAGCGGTGGATAGCTGATGCGTTTGCTGAACCAACAATTGGTAACCTGGTATGTTCATTATTGCGTGGAGTTTTTTTTTAAACAGATATCGACTATTGATACAACTGCACGCTCAGTTATGATTTGATAAATAAATGCAAAACTCAAAGGGTGTATACTCATGACCGAATGGAATGAATCGAAAGAGCTTGCTCGCGGCACTATTTTGTCGAGATTTAAATGATTCTTTTGGTTTGAATATGTTACATGTATGTAATGGATCTGAGTATGGAAAAGTCTGAATGTTTTTTATTTTAAAGCCATAAAAATGATGGACGGGAACTAGCATTCACCTCAGATACTCGACAACACTCATAAACAATATATTTCAAAAACTTATATTGCAGTTTGGACTCAGGAGTGTTCCAAAGGTAGAGGCAATTTTTTTTTTTGTGAAGAGCAAACAGGAATTTTTTTTTTTGTGAAGTGCAAAAAAAAAAGGGCAGTTTTTGGGTTGTGTAAAAACCAATGCAAAGGCAGGAATTTTTTTTTTTTATTTTTTATTTTTTTTATGGCATAAGTACAAAGACATAGGCATAAATTTTCAAAGGCATAGGCAATTTTTTTGTTTTTTAAATTGCTGGTATTTAAAGTTGGATATTGGAGATTATTGTGTTTTTTTGATACAAAATGGAGAAAACTCAAAGTGCCCGGTTTGAAATTGAGAAATTTAATGGCAAGAATAATTTTGAGATCTGGAAGGTGAAGATGCACGATATGCTGGTTCAACAAGGTGTGGCGAAAGCACTGTTGGGGAAAAACAAAAGGCCTCCTTCCATGACGGAGGATGAATGGGATGAGATGGATGATAGAGCTCTGAGCGGAATTCGGTTATGTCTGGCGGACGATGTTTTGTTCAACATTGTGTCAGAGAAAACCGCCGCAGGCCTGTGGTCGAAGCTTGAGAAGCTCTACATGACGAAATCTTTGACAAATCAAATTCTCCTGAAACGGCAGCTTTACAGTTTGCGGATGAAAGAAGGTACCTCAATTGTTGATCACCTGAATGTTTTTAATACCTTGTTGGTGCAATTAAAC
>APFE030992340.1:2002-15754 GCA_000404065.3 Pinus taeda | reverse complement strand
CAGCTTGTTAAATGTATGGTTATGGGAAAGGGCATTTAACTATATGGGAGAAATAAGGAGAAACTGAAAACCGGGGTGGGAAAACAGAAATTTTTACAAAGATGATTTGAACCTTTACTTTAAGGTTGAGAATGATAGACCTCTCATCTTGGTACTCTATGTGGATGATCTATTTCTGACAGGTGCAGACCCTCTTATTCATTAATGTAAGAGGGAGTTGGCTTCCAAATTTGAGATGGACGACCTAGGATTGATGCATTACTTCCTAGTGTTTGAGGTTTGACAAAAGCTAGGGTAGATTTTGCTTTCTCAAGGAAAATGTATTGTGAAGATACTTGAAATATTTGGGATAGTGGACTACAAATTCATGACTAAATCAATGGAACTTAACATCAAGAAGTTATAAGGAAGTGTTGTTGGGCTTGATTTGGGAAATCCTTCTGAGTATCATCAACTCATGGGGGCCCTGATGTTCTTGGTGAACTCTCATCCGGACATATGTTTTGCAGTGAATACATTGTGCTAGTTTATGGTCGAGCCTCATCACATGCATTGGATTGGTGCCAAGAATATCTTGAGATATCTTTGGGGCACAATTACTTATGGACTGAGATACACTGTTGGGAATGTGAGCCTCCATGGTTACTCTGATGCAGACTGGGTTGGTAGTGTGGTTGATCATAAAACCACATTTGGATGTTTCTTCTCTCTAGGTTCTACTTTGATATCATTGATGAGCAAGAAGCAGAAGTCGGTTGCCTTGAGCACCACTGAGGCTGAATACATTGCTTCTAGTTTGGCCTCCTGTGAAGTTGTTTGATTGAGGAAGATCTTTAGTGAGTTTTTAAATATGTGTTGGATACCACTATGATCTTCTGCGACAACCAGAGTGGGATTCATCTTTTGAAGAATCTCATGTTTCATGACCGCTCCAAGCATATTGATATCAGGTACCACTTTATCCGGGATATGGTACAATGGGGAGCAATAAGGCTCCAACACATTGGCACTGATGATCAAGTCACTGATATTCTTACGAAGCCCTTGGGGATGGTCAAATTCTTGACCTTCCATGAACGACTTGGGGTTGTGGAGAGACCCTCTTATGAGGGTCCCGTATGAGATGGATGTTGAGATCTGGGAGCTCTAGGGGGCTTGGGGTACTTCTTGGAGTGATGAATGACCATAGGGTGAGTGCTTCACCTTCCCCTAATGGTGCTCAATGTATAAGGTGAGTAGTTCACCTTCCCGTGTGATACCCCATGGTGACATATGCATAGGTTGGGTGCTTCACCTTCCCCTATGGCATATGAGTAGGAAGAGTGGTTCACCTTCTCCTGCCAGCACATCCTACCCATGTAGTCTGGGACTCATCGGAAGTACCTCTCATCTAGCCAATGAGTATGTAAATGAGGATAGGAACCATAATATTACCGATGGATGCATCGTGTACTACCATACTTCCTATGCTAAGATGTTGATATTGATCTGGGATCAATGGAAACTGACTTCAGGTCGGTTAAGAGTGGTATAACACACTTTCTATTATTGGAGATTGACTTTGGTTCAGTGGAGAATGGTATGATACATTCTTAATCATTTCTTATTTCTTGATAGTTCAGCAAAGTAGAGACAGTGATGGTACAAATTGTCAGATAATTTGGCAGGTGAAGTTCTCCCTAGTTGAGAGGGAGTGTTCATTTTGGCACCTAGGGCCAAACTTCACATTGGACAACTCATATGAGGTAGCTCATATTTTTCTTGGATTCCTCTCTTCAAGAGGTGTAGGATTGATCTAAAGATCATCCCATTCTGACATGTACAAATGGAATTTTGAATATATATTTATTATGGAAAAATTGTCAAGGTCGACCAACAAATCGTGTAGGCGCAAAAGCCCAACAGTCACGTCTATTCATCCTCAACGTTTGCATATAAATACATGATGCCTCCTCCTCATTTGGACACTTCATTCACTCAGAATCTTTTCTCTCCTTGATTTGGTTGGGTACGAAATTCAGAGGCTGCTCTCCGCACATGTAAAGAAAAGGAAGGGTTTTCTATTCTAGTCGTTGACCACAGTTGACCGAAAATGTAGAGGTTTTTTTTAATTGAGTTGACTGAGTGTTGACTTGTTTTGAGTGTGGTTTTGGGTGGAGGATTTATATTTGACAAGCTAGAATTATGGGCACAAAAGCTGAGGCAATCTGACCTCTGTTTGACCATGGTTGACTGTGTTAGGGCTGGCTCCTACATTGACTTTTGTTGAGCATGTTGGACTAAACATTTTCAGACCATTTTTGGATTGTTTGGGCTTATTGTTGGAGGCCGAAGTTAACTAGGTTTGACCGAGCTGAATTGAAGAAGAATTTGTCCCTGTTGACCAACGTTTACTTTCTGGTTAGGGCTTTATGTTTCTGCTATTTGACTGATCAGATTTTCACTGTAAAATGGAAAGTGGATATTTTACATTGTACTCTCTCTCTCTCTTGATCTTTTGAAGAATTATAAGAAGAATTGATCAAGGGTTTCCCCACATTGGGGTTTGTCCCTTGCGGAAATATCTTATGTCCTCTTGTCTTGGCTGGTCTTATACTGTTATTGTTTATGTTCTATTTGCATTTTACTATCATGTTGATGTGATTGCTAAACTGGTTATTGATATTGGGCTAATAAAGAAATTGAAGTAAAATTTCTCTAAGCATAGAACATACCATTGTTATCCTAAATTTTTTGGTGATTTTTAACAGTTTTCATATTTACAGTATTTCTATGTATATATTGTAAGAGACATGTAATTTTGTATCTACTGATCAGTCTCTCGTCAACGAGATAGAACTTTGATAGTTTTTTCAAATATGTTGCAATATGCACCTTATTTACATATGATTCTAGAAGCATCTACAACATGTAATTTTCAACATATTAATGAAAATTATGATTTTTCCTTGAACGAAAACAAATAGCATTAAAATACTTAAGATTTATAATTTTCTAAATCTTTACAAATCTTTTAACTTGAAACATTATATATGTGTGTGTGTGTGTGTGTATGTGTGTGTGAGGCCATATAAATATATAGCTTTTACTCATGATATATTTTAGTTTGACATTTTTTTAATTAAAATAAAACACTAAATAAATTAATTTTTTTTTTAAGTAACCAATGTTGTAGGGTAGTGAAATTAAATATTATATTTCTATAAAATTAGTATATATAAGCTTCTAGCATGATATATATAAAGCATAGCATGAAATATTTAAGTTGATATATATATTTTGCATTTTTGTAAAATAACATAAAATTTAACAAAGTATAATTGTATTCAAATTTATATGGCAAAGTTTGGCAATTTATATTTTTCAAAAAAAAAAAGTAATAGCTTTGGCAGCACTTGTTTATACAATTAAATGGATGTCACATTCATATAGACGTGAATTACAAATTATTTATTACAATACACAATTACATAACCAATTTGTCATAATGCTTAACATAGAAAAATACAAAATAAACAAAAAAAACATTATCAATATATCAACTATAGTCAATTATGGTTATATTCAATTAAAACTATTAACTATAATTTACCCTGAGCATGGTTAGTCAAAATTTCCATAAGTTTAATTATGTTATGTTAATTCTTAATCAATATCAAATTATTTTAGTCAACTAACTGAAAACTTATAAAAATAGAAGAAAACTTTAACTATTTACATTTATAAAAAACAAAAACTTATAATTCAATAGCAAAATAGTAAACTTGACCATTTTTATTCAAATCACATTTAAATTATATGCATATAAGTATGTTATATTCTTTTTTTTTCTCGTGTTCGCCTTAGACGGGGTTGATTCTCACTGCTACTTCTATAACCACTGGGAACATGAGCCCATCTCCACAGCTCTGGGTTAGTCCAAGGGAATTGAACTCGTGGCCTTCAGTACGAGTACGGAGCCCACCGTTCTAAGAAACTTCACGGGGTTGATTCTCACTGCTACTTCTATAACCACTGGGAACATGAGCCCATCTCCACAGCTCTGGGTTAGTCCAAGGGATTTGAACTCGTGGCCTTCGGTACAGAGCCCACCGTTTTAAAAAACTTCACCGCATTGTGATTACCGACTCATCCACTCTGTAAAGCTAAAATCAATATTATATTCATATACTTATAAATTGATAATAATTTACATATCATACTCATTTTAATTTACATGTAATGTAATTTAATTAAAAAAACGAAAAACAAAACAAGACCAAGACCTAGCAATCTTAGCAAATTATATTCTCTCATTAAGCAGGGAAATGACTTAGATGGGGATTTTTGCAAAAGTGGAATACAAGTGGTTCATTACCATGATCGAAAAAAAGGCAAAAGATCATTAAATAGTCCTTCGAGAAATATGGAGATCATTTATTTTTAATTAGAAATTATTTTAAAAAATAAAATAAAGAGCTTAAATAAAATTGGATTCTCTTTTTAAGTTAAAAGTATCTTTATAATACATTTTGGCCTCACAAACGGGCGGCTTAAGCCCTGCCACGTGGTGTATGTCACAGCCTCGTCCAGAGCGAAACAGACCCCATCCGTACCCTAAAAGATTGGCAATACATTACATACCAAATCAATCTCCAGCTGTCCATACCCCACAATGAATCCACGGTTCATAGGCCACGTGGACACAATGAATTAAAAAACAAAATTCTAATTTTATAAAAGCACCACAAAATTAGGGACACAGATATATCTATTTGCCGCCTTCGAAACTAGAGTACTCTGGAGTCTGGACTACAGCTTGACCTGTTTAGTTGTCCACAACACCAGGTTCCATGTAGCCGGGATTCTCCCCTCCATTGACACGACACCCATCGTGGAAACCTAAAGAAGCCGCAGAGCGAAACGACACGCTGCTATGACACCTGATCCTGACAGAATTGCGAAGAGGTAGGTTTTTTCTTTTTGTTGCTGTTGCAGGCGATATCTGAGCCGTTAAAAGTTTTATCGATTAAAGCGTAGGAGCAGTGCGTCCTCTCATCCGAGCGATGGAAAGCACATGCCCATCTTGCAGTGCTGTGTGAACAGGCAATTGCTAAGTTTCTGTTTCTTGGAAAGGTGTATGCACGCAGAAAAACTAATCGAGTAGCTTTAATGGAATAATTCCAAGACATTGGCATCTTTCTTGTGAACTTTGAAAGATGTGCCGATTTGGAAGGTATTTACTGCAAACATTTAATATTTCTGGTTTAAAGGTGTAAATATCTCAGAACTGCAATCATTGAGTTTGCCCGGTTTAAAGGTGGAAAGATTTCAGTGCCGGAAAAGGTGAATCAAGCAGCTGAAAGATTTTTATACTTAAATAAACACTGTATGGATAGATGGCATAGGATTTGTAAGAGTATCAGATCGGTACCTTACAGGTGTTTGTCTTTCCAGTAATTGCTTGCGATTTGATTTGTATTTTTTGGATTTTCAATGGAACAGTCACGCTAAGATCTTTCTGGTTTCTTGCCGGAGGACAAATCAGCCTCGTCCTATTTTGGTAAATTAGACAATTTTTTGCGCTTGTATATACAGTGATTATTTCTGCACTCTTGATATATATGCAAGTTTCTGAGCACTGAGCAATCTCGCCGATTCATATCTTTTGAAAAGCTCGCTCTTACGGGCTTTCTGTCTTTGCAGAGTATGGCTTTCTGTCTTTGCAGAGTATTTATCATAAACTGAGAGGAAGATAAGCGCATTGTGATATCAAAGAGACATTCTAAAGGAAAATTAAAAATCTTTAGAGAAACTCAAAACTTGGAACGTTCGAAAGGTCATAAATCGTCGAGAGGCCGGAGTTAAAAGGCTCATTTCAAATATCAATTTGAGGGCCACGAGATCATCATATGGAAGAGTTTTGAGCGATTCAGAGTTCCCAAACGCTTGGAGTCCAGAGATTATTCACCTCTTCAGTTTCTCAGGTCTCGAGCTCAAACTTGACGGGTTGGCTTGAAGTTTTTCAAAGCTGTTAGATAATTGTGTGAAAATATGTGCCACGCAGGCTCTTGTCGGTTCCCAGACGGAACGAACAACCCCAAAACAGGGAAACAGTGGCTCGACGTCAAAGTATTCTGCGTGAGATTGCATCCCTCCGGATTCAGCAAAACAGTACAGATTCCAGAATCTTTAACCCTCCATTTTTTACCTCGAAGCATTCCGACGGCTATGGAGATCAACGGGCGTCGATTCCATCCGCCATCAAGCGCGTTTATCACGCTCCAACGGGATCGAGTCGAAGAAAAATCAGAAGGCGAGATCACGTTCGTCGGCACCGATACCTTTCGGGTGACTGATAACCTCTGTTTTGAGGTTTACTTGAGGAACGATCCTCTTATCTTTGGAACGCTGGAGAAAAGGCGGGAAATAAGCGAAGATCTCTTGCCCGAAACGACATGGAGCGTGGACTGCAGCAGCCGTCTTGAGTATTCATCAACATGGCCCTTCAACGCCATGGCCATTCCGACTGTGGACGTATACGTCGCGGGTCGGATCTCGGGTTTGCCGATGATTATATCCCAGACTCTACAACTACTTCCCAGAAGGAAACACTTCCGTGACTGCACATTGGACGTTATTCCAGAGGGAAACGAGACTTTAGAAACTTACCCCATTTTAAATGATGCAGAGACAGAATCTGATGATTCTGAAAGCAGTTCCCTGGAATATGACAGTGGCTGTGATTGTGATTGGATAGAAGGAGAGGAGCAGGGTGATTCGTGGATTGAATCGGGGCTAAGGTTGGGCATTGGAATTAGTCTTGGAATGTGTATTGGGGTGGGACTACTGGTGCGCACATACCAAGGAACTTTCAGATCCCTCAGGAAACAAATTCTTTGATAATGAGATTTACTTGAGTAACGGGGAAGGCAGGCAATAAGGGAAATGGCCCTTCAACGCCATATCCATCCCGTCTGCGGACGTATAGTGGCGGGGCGGATCTCAGGTTTTAGGATAATTGGATTCTCAGGTTTTCGGATAATTGTATGCCAGACACTGCAACTCCTTGCCAGAAGGAAACACTTCCGCCAGTACTCTTGGGATGTTATTCCAGAGGGAAAGGAGACTGCATAAACCTACTCAGTTTTAGGCTATGTGGATATGGAATCTGATTCTTGTGAAAGCAGATCCCTTGAATTGGACAGTGGCTGTTATTGACTGTGATTTGATGGAAGTAGAGGGGCAGGGAGGTTCATGGGTTGAGTCAGGGCTAAGTTTGGCATTGGAATTGTTAGCGCCATGTGGGTTGCCGTAGGACGGCTGGTGCCCACATAGCAAGGAACTTACAGGGCACTGAGGCAACGAAATCTATGATAATAAATTTAAATGAATTTTGCAAGTTTTGTAGGATCGCGGTTTGAGTTTTGGCATATGAGCATCCGGATATTACATGTAAGAAAGTTACGAGTTTATCAATTCTTTCAATCTATTCCGCCATAATGTTTGTCGAAACTAATCCTTCTGATCTCATGATCATTCTTTTTGTATCAAGTATCTAGATGGTTACATACAACGAAAATTGAGCTCGTTGATAGCTTGTTACATCATAGCTTTTCTTTCTTACCCGAAGAAGAGCAACTCTCACTTTGTGATAGCTAGGTAAACTAGCATAAATTTAATTATGGATCTATCAAATGGATTTACCAAGTGTTGAGAGGGATCAACTACAAAGCGCTGCGTCGAGAAGAATCAATTTCTCGAGGTGTAAACCTCTTTTTTGAGTGCAAAACTTGAGGGAAGGTTTGCAACTCAAGAGATTTGATCTCTCTGGGCACTTGATAGATCTGCTAATAAGATGGATCTAGGCTTGATAGTTACTTCAGTCTGAGATCATAAATATTGTTAATAACTTTAATGATGAAAAATGATTAAATAAATATTTTGAATGTAAAGTGACAATGTAATAATGTTGAACAATAGAAATGTGAATAATAAGAATGTAGTCAATTACAAATAGTCTCCATTGCGATCAATGTCAAACTATTTTCTTCTATTATTTTTATTGTCACCCATTAATTTTGTCATCTTTTCATATCGATTAAATGAAAATGATAATTGAGATCGTAACCATTTAAATCTGTAGTTTGAGTTGTTGTAGTAGACATCATACCTTGTCTCTTTTTATCTCCAATATTAATAATTTGAATTACTATAACACATTATTAATCCAATCACTTCAAAACTAATGTACCATCATACATTCAATTACATAAAATCATAAATCAACATCTATACTGAAATCAATGCATCTAATGCAAACAATCAAATAAGATTAGAAAACAACTTCTACATTGAATTCAATGCATATAATGCAAGAAATCAAAGGAGTCGTCTAACGAGGAGGAGGAATTGGCCGGATGGCTAAAAGTCGCCAGAATCTGGGCAAAAAAAATTCAAAAAATCTTGTAGAGGCAGTGTTTGAATCGTGTTTTTGATGGTGGAAATGGATTCAACACCATTAAAAACATCTAGGACACCTAAAATTTTAAAGTTTAACAACTATAACTTGGATTCACAAAAATCCTTGCCGGAGTTTCTCTAAATATGACCAGAGTTTCCATAACTTTCCGGGCAACTCCTCCACCTCGTTAGACCACGCGGAAATCAAATAGGATTAGAAATCAACATCTACACTCATATCAATGCATCTACTGGAAATAAGTAAATAGGATTACAAATCAACATCTACACTCAAATCAATGCATCTATTGCAAGTAAGCAAATAGGATTAGAAAACAACATCTACATTGAAATTAATGAATTTAATGCAAGCAATTAAATAAGATTAGAAATCACCATCTACACTGAAATCAATGCATTTAGTTCAAGAAATTAAATAGGATTAGAAAACATTTACATTGAAATCAATGAATCTAGTGCAAGCAATCAAATATAATTAGAAATCAACATCTACATTGAAATATGCATTTAGTACAAGAAGTCAAATAGGATTAGAAATCATCTACATTGAAATCAGTGCATCTAGTGCAAGCTGTCAAATATTATTAGAAATCAACATATACACTAAATTCAATGCATCTAGAGCAAGCAATCAATAGGATTAGAATTCACCATCTACATAGAAATCAATGCATATAGTGAAAGAAATCTTCTACCCTTTCTCCATCCTCCCTCTATATGTATATATCGCTTCATCTCTCCTTTGTCTCTCTATTTCACCCCCCCCAAAAAAACACACACTCTCTCACTCCATGTTTATCAATCTCTTGTCCCTCCCTCCCTCTCTTCCTCTCTCTTCTTCCCTCTCTTCACCTTTCATCAATTTCTCTATCTCTCTTTGTCTCTCTATATCACCCCCAAAACATACACTCTTTCTCCAATCTATCTATCTATCCCTCCCTCTTCCTCCTCTCTCTCTCGCTTCCCCCTCTCCCCTTCTTCCCTCTCTTTCCTCCTGATGTCCTCTCTCTCTCTCTCTCTCTCTCTCTCTCTCTCTCCACATTTCTCTCTCTATGTATTTCCTCTTACCTCCCTCTTTCCCCCCCTCCAACTTCATATCCCTTTTCCTCCATCTCTTCACTCTCTCACATCCTCTCTCTTCCTTCCTCTCGAACCTCCCTCTCTATATCTCTCTTCATCTTCCAACTATGTTACTATATCCCCCCGTCTATCCTTCTCTCTCCTTCTCATCTCCATCTCTCTTTCTTTATCTCTTTATCTTGTTGGAAAAAGTAATTATGATCGGTCTTCAATAATGACTTGAGTCATTATGTAATGTACTTGTCAAAAGAATAAAGAAAAGAATTATTATTATTATTATTATTATTATTGTTATTGTGACTTATTAAAGCATGAGTTTCATTCTTGGGTTACCATTTTTTAGGTCAAGGTCCCCATTGAGGTCTTCTAGGATTTATTATGAATCTATAGAATTACTGTACATTTAAAGAGACCTTTATTGGGCTTTTGAATCATGTAAAAAGGTTAAGTATTGAGTCAAATATGAATTGTGGAACCTCTAGACCATGCCGGCCTAAGACCCTACTTGACCCAACAAGAAGCCTATAAAAAGGACATCGAATTCTTTTAGAGCATCACTTCTCATTCTCTCTCTACTAGCTAGAAGTGTGAAAATATGTGCTAGGTCCCTATAATACTAGTCATTCCCCAATTACTATTGTCATTGTAGCCTTTATTGTTATTGTTGTGCCCCCATTGTCCCCATATTGTTATTATTGTGCCCCATAGAAGCCCACTATTGTTATTGTTGTGCCCTTGTATTATTATTGTTATGTTGGCTTTGATTATATTGTGACCCCTTATACTCCTATATATAGAAATGAGGTTTTTTCATTTGTATCATTCAATAAATATTCATTTGTGTAATGTAAAGGAGGTTTCCTCCTCGAACAAGCTAATTTTGAAGTCGGTGATCTATTTTTCCTTCTATTTTGTGAGCTGGTTACATAACATTTGGTAACATAAGTTGGATTCTATGGTTTCGTTGCTCCAAACATGCCATCATGGAATTTTCTCTATAATGTTTTTTATACGATGTTTAAGAAGATGAAATTAAAACCTATTTGAGCTGAAAGCTCGATGAACCTTGGGTTCAAATTTTAGAGATTTTCCCACTATATTTGCGGAGATAGGATCCAAGTGAGTTAGGGTTTGTGCAGGCTCCCAAATTATATCTCAAATCGTTGACTTGGGGAAAATTGTCATAACTTTATCTCTAAGCATCATATTGAAATTTTGTTAAAAGTTACAGAAAGAGGACGACCTGTAGTTTTCTGTGTATCAGTTTTAGGTCCTAAGGTCAAAATTATGACACGTGGCACTTTGTACAAGTTCACTCTACTGAACTAGTCTATAATTAGGTCATCATGGGAGATTTGGCATAACTCTTCTTTGGAGAATCCAATCTTGCGAAGACTTGTGGGGTTTGAAAGAGGACACAAAGGGCTACTGTAGGAAGCAAGTTTAGATCTTGGAGAGCCAAAATTACAAAGATACAATAGATTCAATAGCGAGCTCCTACAAAGTGAAAAAATGCGTGTAGTTGTTTTTTTTAATTTTACATAAGATTGGTTTGAAAAATTAGTTTGAAGGAATTCAGAGGGCATAGTGAAGCATTATTATCATTTATTGATGCCTTGAAGAAATAAAATAGAAACACCTAGTAAGAAACTTGAAATCTCTAGCATGACTCATGAAGAAGAGGAGGAAATGCAACGTGATATATCAAAATTTCATGACCAAGTGCAACAAAATTCACTCTCACAAAAAGTAACAAATGTTGATGGATAGTTTAAAGAAAAGCATGGAAGCTAAGATGGATGGCGTGGAAGCTAAGAAGGATGACATGTAAGCTAATATGGATGGTTTAAATAAACGCGTGAAAGCTAAGATGTATGGTATAGAAGAAAAACTTAAAGGCAACATGGGAGAGGTGAAGATGAATTTGACAAATTTGCTACAAGAAATGCTCACTAATAGCGAAAGGGTAGTAAAGGAAACTCATGAGGAGAAAAAAAGAAATGTTAATCATGATTTCTTAGATTCTAATGGTGGATTGAAGACTCCTATTTTCCAAATATGGATATGAGGAAGTTTGATACTACAAATGGAGCAATATTTCGATCTCCATAATGTGCAAAACACACAAAAGGTACGCATTGCAACTTTATATTTGGAACCAAATTAGTTTGTACGGTATCAATGGCTTTGCTCCCGTCAACAAATTGTCACTTGGGAATTTTTTAGGGAATAAATGATACCACATTATGAGGATACAAAAAGCAACATTTTTTTTAGCCAATTGATAAATATCAAACAAAAGGGTTCAATGATGGAGTACATTGAGGACTTCCAAAAATTGAATATAAGGGTAAAATATATTCTAGAGGAGCATAGGATTGATGTGTTCATAGGGAATTTAAAGGATAACATCCAACATGAAGGTCGCCTTTGGGAACCTGACATTAGAGAAGGCATTCAGGTTGGCAAGAAAAATGAAAAAGAAAAATTATGCCAAACAGGAAGCCTATCACTCACAACTATAAAGATGGAAGTGTTGTTGCCCCTAGCCTTCCACAACCTACAAGGTTGACACCACAACAATTGGAAGAAAAAAGAGCAAAAGAGCTTTGTTACAGTTGTGATAGAAATACACTAAAGGTCATAAGTGTGCTGAGAAGAAATTATTTTAAATAGATTGTGAAGAGGAGGAAAAGGAACATCAAAAGAAGAGGATATAGACCAGGAAAAATCCATAGAGAAAGAAGAAATGAATCCAACCATATCTTGTAAGGCACTGGCTTGAATTAGCACTCCTCAAAACTATCAAGATAAAAGGACATATCAAGAAGAAAAAAATAATAATGTTGATTGATTCAGGTAGTACCCATAATTTTATTCATTGTAAGATAGCCTTTCTTTGGAAGTAAAGGAAATTGAATTAAGGGGTATCATAGGGAAACAGGGAAAGATAATAAGCTCTAACAGAATGACAGAGCTTATAGAGAAAGAGCAATGAGGCATAATTGCACAATTATGTTCATTAGAGGTTCCCACATCAAAATCATCTATTTCTCCAAATCTCCAAAAAGTCTTGGACAATCATTCCAAGATATTTGAGACTCCCAAATGCCTCCCACCTATTCATGATCATGATCATGCTATTCATTTGATTTCAGAAAGTGTTCCTCCAAATATTAGGCCTTACAAATATTCCTATGCCCAAAAGAGTGAAATTGAACGTATGGTTGCAGAAATGCTAGATGCTGGTATAACTCAACCTAGTCAAAGTTATTTCTTTACTCCAATAGTATTAGTGCTCAAGAAGGATGGGTCATAGTGCATGTGTCCAGATTATAGGGAGCTCAACAAGCTCACTATTAAAGTTAAATTTCACATTCTTTGTCATTGATGAATTATTGGATGAATTACATGGATCAATTTATTTCACCAAGTTGGATCTTTGTTAAAGATATCATCAAATCAGAATGAAGACTGAATACATTCCAAAAACTAAATTTAGAACTCATGAGGGTCACTATGAATTTTTGGTCATGCCTTTTGGCCTTACCAATTCACCTTCTACATTTCAAGGTTTGATGAATTCTAATTTCAAAACTTTCCTTAGAAAATTTGTGTTGGTATTTTTTGATGTTATACTAATCTACAACAAGTCTTGGAAGGATCATGTTCAACATGTTGACAAGGTGCTTAAACTATTGGAGGAGAAACAATTATATGCAAAAAGTTCCAAATTTTTCTTTGGAGTACAAGAGGTGGAATATTTGGTTCATATTGTATCTCATGAACGTGTGAAGGTAGACCCTAGCAAAATTAAAGCCATTAAGGAATGGAAAATCCCCACATCAATAAAGCATATGCGAGGATTTCTTGAGCTAATAGGGTATTATTGCAATTTTGTTAAGAATTATGGGCAAATAACAATACCTCTAACAACATTATTGAGTAAAGATGCATTTTCATAGACTCTAGAAGCAACAAAGGCCTTTGAGCATCTTAAAGAGGCAATGTGCCAACCACTGGTCTTAGCTATGTCGGACTTCAAAAAAACCTTTATTATGGAATGTGATGCCTTAAGAAATGGAATTGGTGTTGTTTTAATGCAAGAAGAAAGACCCATTGCCTTCAAATGTTGTCCAATCAAAGGAAAGTATTTACACAAAGCTATTTATGAGAAGGAAATGTTGGCAATACTACATGCACTTAAGA
>APFE030992339.1:0-22853 GCA_000404065.3 Pinus taeda | reverse complement strand
AAAAGAGAGTAGTTGAGATTCTTTAAAAATTTATTTCTATCATCAAAAAGAAGGAAGAGAAGTTCCGAGATTAGTATAGTTTTGTTGGCTTAACAAGGTAAGAAGGCTCATCATGTGGAAAACGTGTGAGTAAGAGCTAGGAAATCCAAGAGAAAGTGTTTTTCATCTTCAACCCTCTCAATATTGCAAAGGTGAGAGACTCTTTCATCCCAAGGTGTTTTGGGAATAGACCAGCATCCTGTTTCACTTCAAAGCTCATAAGAATTAGTTTTGAATCTTTGCAACGTTCATTTTCTTTTTAACAATAGTTAAGACACAGGTAATTTTGGTTAGCAAGAATGAGGTTGATCACATTTCCGAAGATAAGGATCCACAAGAGGCGGTTAGTCCATGTCGTGAAACAAACATTGGTTTATCCAATGTCCAACAATATCCCCACCGACGTGAGTCGAGTGTGTATCAAAATCGTTACCTATGCTCTGATACCACATGTTGAGAATCACGATTGCCTTTAGAGCAAAACCCACAAGTGTTAATCAATGATCGCATCATTAGAGATACGAATCCACGAAAGGTGGTTAGTCCATGTCACGAAACATACAAGATGCATTGTTTTTTTCTAATGTCCAACAATGGGTAATGGTTTCATAATTAATGGACAAGGACAAGGATTATGATAGAACTAGGGTTAGGATTTGACTCTTTAAATTGTTAGGATTAGGGTATTATTAGGAGCAAGATTTTAGGGTTAGGGTTTCATAGCCTAGGGTTAGGGTTCCATTAAAAGATTAGGTCAAAGGGTTTTTTAGGGTTTCATAAAAAAATTAAGGTAAAAGGGTTTTTTAGGATCTAGGGTTTGCACAACATTTAGGGTTAGGGTTTTATTCTAGGGTGGGTTTCATCAACAATAAATGCTAGATTAGGTTATGACTTCCAAGGTTTAGCCGTCTTCAACAATGTCATATTGACATCAATGATAACTTTAACCAACAATGACCTTCATATAATACCTTAGCTTCCTTTTCCCCTCTAGTTCCTTATCATCCCACAATTCATCCTTAAATTTGGAAGTAAGAGTATTTTCAATATTATTCTCCATGGGGTCTTAGACAAACGTTGATTAGGTGCTCTATTTAGGCACTTCTTGATGTGAAGTCACTCATTCAATTCTTTGCCTTGACCGCGATGATATATTGGACATGGTGAGGATGTATTCCTCCCGGGCTTACAAAAGAAAAATATTCTTTATTTTCCAAGATGATCTTCTCCTTTATTCCCCAAAGGTAAAATACTATCTTTAATTTCCAAGATGATTTTCTCCTTATGTCAACCTCGTTCGAGCCAGATGTGGGGCTTTGGACTAGAGTAAGAAGTAATTTTGGAGAGCCTCTTAACTTCCATGTTGTAAAGCTTCTTCTTACACATTAGATACCTAAACATAATTAGAAAAACTTCAATAAAAAAATATAACAAAGAGTATTTCCTTTAATATTTAAGTTGTAGATTATATATTGGTTTTTGATCAGCTAAATCTTATTCCACAATTATCTAAATATATTTCAACCCCAAACTTAGTATCCCATAAAATCACAAATATATATATATGATTAAAAAAAATTATTCAAATCTAATACAGATTATTACATATACTTTTACCTAATTTTATAAACTTGTTGAGAAACTTGATGAAATCTAACATTCAACGACAGCGAGAAGGAAGCGTGAAGAAAAACTTTATTACCTACACCAATGAATGGGAAACTCTTCTCCACTAACTCTTACTCGTAAGTCTATGTTTGTGGAGCCTATTGTAAGGGAGAGGAAACTTTGTCATGGGTTCAATGCATGTTCCTTTATTATATTTTTTTTTTTACTTCCTCAATATCGAGAGAGAATATTAAGAAATAACTTTTTCCAATATAACTTCAATTATATAATATACATATCAAAGGGAGATTATCATGTCTATGTTCAATCAAAGTTTTGATTATTCAATCAAAGATGTTATATTTTATATATGAATATGAATATGAATATGAATATGAATGATTGATTTTTCTGAAAATATATAACGAATTATTTGTATAGATATATTTTATATATGAAATTTTTTATTATTATATAAATATGTTTTTTATTTATATAAATATGTTTATTTTGAAATGAGATTTTTAAAATTTTAAATTTAATTATCAATGATTATTAGGTGGATGGTATAATTTAATTTTCAATAGGATATTATAAGAATATTCCTAGTAGTATTCAAAAGTCAAAGGCTGAAATTTATCTCCAAAGTAGCTATGCCATTTTTTTCCCCTTTTAATTAAATTAATAAATTAAGAAAAAATATCATATGAAATGAGTAATGGCTAAACTATGGTATTGGCTTATGATATTTTAATAAAGACTATTTATATATTAAGAATCTTCATGATAAAGTGAGGGTGAATCTCCACTTTTAATAATCTTATTCTTTTAAATGTATATATGTTTAACTTATATATTGATTCTTTTCAATAATAATGGTAATAATAATCAAGTTCTAATGTATTAAGGAATAATTGTTTTCTTGTGTATCGGCCTTTACCATCCATTTGATTTATATGGTTGCACTAGTATATATTAACTTAGTCATAATTGTAACCTTTCTTTTTCTAAGTAAGTGTAAGTACACTTTTAAAAGCAATATAAAAGACCATTTCCAAAATATTTGTCAATAAGCATGAAATATTTGAAATTGACTAAGAATATCTGAATTAAGGCTCTCACAAATAACACACTCTACAATGAAAGATATGAAGCTTTTATGTAAGTTAGTGGAGTCAAACAAATAGGTTGTTCACTTCGAGCAATTACTTTTTAAGTAAATGCAATAATCAAATAAGTAGAGTGTATATATAAACATAAACAAAAATCATAGTTTAACGATGTGGCTTTTCAACTTTTTGATGAAATCCAACCATACAATTCTTAGGGATATCCCTCTCTAGATCAAGGGTGACAAAAATCGAGCCCATGGAAGAAGACAAGGTTGAAATTTTAGATCAGGTGCTAAGGACTCAACCTGGTTGTTAGATAACTCATCATGTCGACCTCAACGATTATAATTTAGCTACAATCATATTGCCTTGGTGGGATATTCAATATCTACATGCAAAATATTCATGTATGTATTATTTCGAAGATCTTCATGACTAGGGAAATCTTCCATTGCATATGGAACCATTAAGGAAGCTAACTTCAACAGATGGGATCTACCCTACACATTCATTTTAGCTTATTTGACTCTAGATTTGATACCTAGTTCATTTGACCCTAGGTATCGTGGAGGAAACTTGGATGAGAAACTTAATGAAGATCAAGTATTCATATGCAAGTATTTCATAGGTGAAATGATGAGTAGTATCTCCATAAACAACCCGAGTGCTGCATAATAGAAGGTATAGGACCAACAAGGCTAGGGAACCAATAAAATAAGGGAAATGTATCAAGTGAAAGCTAAATGCATTTAGTATACAACTTGGATACATTATAAAGCTTAATCATATGATGAAATTTGAAGATTCTGAATTACTTCAAGGAATAACTAATTCTTAAACACGGAAATAACTTTATTATTCTACTTAATTGTTTCAGTCAGAGAAAAAAACCTACTATTCTTTATTCATTTATTGCATGATAAATTACTATAAGGGAAGGAGATATAGGATTGAAATGGTAGAAGATCCAATATTTCAGAATCATATCTAAGATTACTGGAAAATTTGAATCAAGGCCAGATATGATTCTTTCATTATGGGAAAATCCATAATTTTTAGAGATCGAATCGATTATCAATTCCCAACCATGGGGTGAATGAAAACCTAATACATTAGATCCAAGTTGCAAAAGAAATTAGAAAATCTTTTCAATGTGTCACTCAGACTATAGAATAATTCCTTGAATCCAAGAATTAATAATGGCAGAGTTAATTTCTTACCGAGAATGGAGATAAGGACTTATAAAAGACTATTAGATTTTGTTATAAATGTGATAATCAATTTGGATAAAATCTTCATTGTATATTTCGACAAATTGGATCATTTCTTTGTGAATCTCAAATAAGAGATCTTGTGAATGTGTTCCTTCAAAGAATCTCCCATCATTCCTCTAACATAAGAATAAAGTTCTTTCTATTTTCTCAAATCTTCCCAGAGCCAATTTTTTTGTTCCTCGAGATAATAAAAAAAAACTGAGATTTACCCATATTGCACCAATTTGTAACCTAAGGCTCCAAACCTTTCCTTAATGAAATGGGAATTAGCTAAGGCGGTACTACTAAACAAGCAAGATATCATAGGGAAGTTGATGCTTTATATTCAATCACTTCCAATTTGTGAGTCACTAACGAACTTGATTCACTTGTTTGTTATGTCCAAAATCTAGAAAACGTATGAGTGATAGAATGAGGCATGGAATCCATAGATTGATCTACTGCATAATTTTTTTATCCTGATAAAAAAATATCCTCGAGAAAAAAAAGTAAAAGGTTTGTTCCAAATGGGTGAGATAGAGCTTAAGGAGATCATTCCTAGATATCCGATAATTCCAAATCATTTATATATGGACCAATTATTAATTCATTTTTTTCATCTTCTTATTTTTTAGAAGAATAACTTGAAGTAACATAAGTCTTATTCATTGCTGAGGTCCTTTGAATCCTAATCACTAGATCAATCCTTTAGGAATATTTCCCTAGTTATCTCCAAAGATGACATGACAAATGCTCTTGAAAAATGAGAGAATGACAAAATAATATAAGAAGAAATTGGATCATGATGAAGAATCAGGATGAGAGGAAAAAATCATTTTGGTTTTAGGGAAAGTAGACCACTATATCTAGTAATTGTTGTTTCTGATACATCATATTCATCTATTGGTACTGGTATATTTTAGCTTATTGTTTTTCTTATATTAACTCTTCCTATAATATTTCATACAAATAATATATTATCTATAAAGATCCTATATCTTTCCATTTTAATATAATGAACTTTCAATAAATATTGAAATGTAATATGAAATGTTCAATATTTATTGAAATTTCCTAATTGTATATTGATTCATGTTCTTTGATTCGAGTAGACAAATGGGAAGAGACTCCCTATAATATATTGGGGAGTGACAATAACTTGAGAATAACTAATAGAATCTAAAAAAAAAAACATAATAGAAATAGTACTCTAATATGATAGGTTGTGTCTAAAGATGTCCTTACAATACCTGAGCATAGTTAAACCCTTAACCGATTGTTGGCTAGTTGAACCCCCGATTGATTTTCTTCTTGTTGGTTACATGATCAACTTATAGACCATTTGGTGTACTTCATGGTAGAGGCTCCATAGATATGATGAACCAACATAGCCTTAGATTCCAACCCCCCATTCCCCCTCCTTAATTAGCACAACATTATGGAGGTTCAAGAGGCGAAATTATTTTTTCATAACACTCCCCTACCCTATTATTATAGCTTCTTGAAGCCCAAGAATACCATGTAGCTTAAAAATCTTGTCTTTAACCAATGGATTCATAAATATATCAGTGAGTTGATTATCAATTATGCAATAGACAAGACTGATAATATTATGTTCAACCAACTATAGTAATTAGTGGGTATGAAGTTCAACATGCATCATATTACTATATATAATAGGATTGTAGACCATCTTACTTACATTGTGATTGTCGCAACAGATGATATTCAAGGCCCTAATAGGAAATCAGAGCTCTCTTAAGAGTTGACGAATCTAAAGTTCCTTCAACCCTACATTAGCAACTCCATGATAATCTTCTTTGTTAATGCATAGAGACACTACATGTTTTTTCATGCATGAACAAATCAAGGGTATATTACCAAAGTGAACCACATAGCCAAAAGTCAAATTTTTATCAACATTTTTATTTTCCCAATGACATTTGGTGTAGCCATCCAACAATTCTAAACCTTCACAATAGTTGATACCGAAATTCGAGATACCTTTGATGTAATAAAAATTATGTCTGCATCTTTCCAATGACTTTCTCATGGATCCTACATAAACTAGGAAACCAAACTAGTAGCAAAGGAAATTCCAAGTTGACTATGAAGTAAATAAATAAGGTTGCTAACCAACTATCGATAAAGGGAAGCATCAAATTGTAGAGAGAGACACTCTTTAGTTAGCTTGATACACTACTAAAAAGGTGTGGCACATGGCTTATAATCATCCACCACAAATTATTTCTACAAGTCTAATACCTATTTAGATTGAGAGATAAATATACCATCATGGAAAGAAAGATTGAATACCATGGAAGAATCATAAAAGATTGAGACCAGTCATCTTAAAGGTGCCAGCAAGCCAATTCTTCAATCCAGGAATTGCATATATATTGGTGTCAATCATAATTAAGTTGTTCATATAGATAACAACAATCAAAGTACATCATTAATGTGTAACACATAAAGATTATAGTAAAATTTAGAGCGTTTGAACCCAATATTTAGATAGAACTAATCAATCTTAGGATGACAAGGCCGAGAGCCCTACTTCAAACCATACACCATGTTCTGAAGTTGACAAACAAGATTGGAGCTTATCACAAAGGCAAATGGTTGTTCCATTTATATTTATTTAGATAAGTCACAATGAAGGAAGGATCATCCATCCCATGAATTTGTTATCCAAAACAAGTAGCAAGTGAAAGGATCAATCAAACATAATTCATCACTGTAACAAGGGAAAACAAATTATTGTAGTCAATTCTTCCTTGCTATAAGAATGCTTTTGTGACCAAATAATCCTAATGATACTTAACAACACCTTTGGAAGTGAATTTTTCCTTATATACTGGTGGTCCCTTTGAAACATTTTTCACATGTCATTAATGAGCTATGTCCCAAATGTGATTCCTCGAAAGAGAATCTATCTCATACTACATAGTTTTCTCTAATTTAGGTTGTCTTTATGCATCAACATAGGGTTCTAGGTCACAGGTTTCATGAACACAAGCCATCAATGTAATACTTGCATGCTACTTCCATCTAGGAGTTTGTTAGCATGAGGAGATGTTACTGACATATAATATAGTAGCTTCAATTATTTTGGTATGCCAAAGAGGTAAAAATAGTTTCAATGAATGGATATGTGCTACAAAAGGTTGAGGAATGGAGGTTTATTTTCAATCACCGATGACAAATAGTTGATCAACTTAGAAACAATAGTTGACAAAGTGGTTGAAATACTGAAAAAGGAGGTAGCAGACCCATTTTCTTTAGGAATATCATAAGGATAAGTGTTAAACATTCCAAAAGAACTAAAAAATTTAATGAGAGAATACTTCTTATCAAATATTACATTTCTCCTAATAATTGTTTGTTACTTCACAAGGTAAAACAACTGACAAACTTCTGAATTTTTAGATTATGCCATTATCATGAAAGCATGACTCTTTGTAGATAATTTATTTCTATAGTAATGGGAAATATGCACCCAATAATAGATTGAAAACCTTGAGGTGATTGCATAAGTGCTTTGCAACACACCAACATTCAAACAAAGTCATGGAATTGATAGATCTAGTCCAAAGAATATTTAGAAGATAACTTGTATAGTAAATAGATTCATCCTAAAACATCATTGGTAAATATTAGGCCTATAATATACATTTAGCCATTTCAACTAAGGTTTGATTCTTATGTTTTTTTATTCCATTTTGTTAAGAAATATGGGGAACCAACCTATACCAAGATATATTCAACTAAATAAGGTAGTCCTCAAAATATTGATTCACCTATTCTCCTCCATTATCGTATTGAATTCATTTAATAGGTTGGCCACATTGTTTTTCAACCAATGCCCCAAGTTTCTTGAATATTTCAAAGACATGATTATTTTCCCTCAAGAAACAAACCCGAGTAAATCTTGAAAAAACATCAATAAAAACAAAAATATACTTAACACCTACTAATGAAGGCTTATTCATGTATCAAAGGTCATTGTGAACAAGATTTAGTGGCTTTTGCAAATGGCATGATTTTGTGGAGTAAAAAAGTTCATGATGATGCTTCCCTAGCACACATCTCCTATTGATGTCATTAGGTGGAAGAACATTCGGTAAACTAGGAACAATGTTTTATGTTTCCATTATCTTTAAATTTGAAATTTTTTTGTTTAATTCATTCATGCTGTAGTTGATTCTAATCATCAGTATGTACCAAAAGAGTAGTTGGTTCAACATCTAGTCAGTATAAGTCAAAGAACTTATATAGTCCGTCTGTTGAGTCAAGAATTCCTACAGTGAAAATACCACTGTATCTCTTCATATATTTAAAAATGGACTAATCCACCTAAAATTCAAATATTTTACTTGCTTGTGTCAATTGAGATACCAACAATACATTTTCATATAGAATAGGCACATGATAAAAATTATACTATGTCATTAACAATGGACATCACCATGACTAACAATATTGAGAGCAAAATCATCTACTAAGTAAATATTTTCCTCAAAAACCTTTTCAAGGGAGGAAACTAGAGAATGAACCTTCACCATATGACGAGTGTGGCCAATGTACTCCCATTTAATTCTATGTGGTGTGAGCATGTAATTCTTTACTTCCAATAAAAAAATTGAATTTTCAAGTAGACTAATTCATCGATCATTGAGTTGACACACTTTCTTCAATCATATTAACCTTCTACTCTAACTCGCCACTCTTCTTCCAACAAATTTTCTCCACATGTATTGTCTTCACATAGTAGTGACATGGCTTCCCCTTTTGATTCATCTTGGTTGATTCAAATCCATCACTCTTTCCTTTAGTTTATTTTTGATACACTCCTCTCAATTTCCATTCTCCTTCTATGGTAACTTGCGCCTTCCTCTAAGAAATTAAGTCAGTTGTTTAATACTAATATTCCCTTCAATAAGTGATGAGCACCAGTATTGCAGCAAGGATGCTGCAACTCCTAGGCTACCAACTTTACTTATCAACCCAGGGTTCATACAAACTTGGAGGTGACAATGTTGTATGCACAAGTAAAAGTGATGGTTATGCATGTTTTCACTGTTCATCTAGCAAGAGAACATTGGGGTTCCAAGCCAGACTTCTATGGAGTCAGAAGAAGCTTGATTCTTTGATGGAAGAAAGGTAAATCTACTCTAAGAGAGTTACTCTACTACAGTAATGGAAACAGCCAACTTGTAATGCTAAACCACACCATACCCTAATTAACCATTTAAGAAGCTATGCTAAATCAACATAAAAAAAATGCTACTATCTAAGTTGAAGAAGTAAGAGGTATCAAACAATACTAATGTGCAAGTAAAGAAACTAAACTAAATCAGTTTTCACTTTTTTGGTCTTTTTATGCAAAATCAAGTATGCAAACTAATTGTTCTTGTGGATGTGACAGGTGGATTAAGGGTGTTTGAGGATGGCTAGAAGGTTTATGAAGTGGTTGGATGGTGTGGAGGGTCCCTAGGAGTATTTTTGTGACTTCGTAGAGTTTTTCCATCAATTCGGCCTCAAAACAAGCCATTTCAGGAAAACCTACAGGATGTACTAGAAACCTATAGGATGATCTTGTAGGAATTACATGAACCTATAAGATATAGCCGAGAGCTAAATGTGAGGTGTTGGAGGTGATGGGAGGCTTAGGAAAGGTGTGTGATGGGTGGAATGGAGTGTTAGAAGGTCTAGGATCATTCAAGAGTCAATATCCAAGATGATATATGGCTAGATTCGCTCAATGTGTTTGGGAGAATTTTAATGAAAAATGATGAAAATCTAGTCAGGGTGGTGGTGAAAACAAGGGATAGCTAAGGTGAATGAAGTGGAAGGTGGTTGTTGGCTATGAAGTCTTAGTCTCTTCTTGAAGCACCTACTCTACATAAAACATGTGTGACTTCCAAAAAGATATGGAGCAAGATACATTTTCATAAACTAGAAAAACATAATTAATGAGTCAACTACCTATACTATGCATGAAGAAAGATGATGACAAGAATGAAATAATGAGTGAGAGCTACTATAGAAATGGATATGAAAAAGATGAAAATGAAATCTACCTTGCAAAATTAACCAAATACTAAATTAAAGACAATAAACTCCAAAGCTCATAAAAGAACTAGAAATCTGTGTTTTTGGGGCTGCTTAAGGGTCCCTTCGTCAAGCCATGATCCTATAGGGAGGAAGTGAGGTCGAGACACCTACTAAAAAACTTGTAGTGATCTTTTTTCTCCTTGCTAACCTGGTACTTGAAATAAGGCACAAATGGAAGCAAACTGTCACATAACCAATCTAATCTACACTACTTGTAATGGAAATGAATCTAATGATAAAATTAACAAAGAAGCTATGTATCTACACTAAACATACATGTATAATAAATAGGAGCCCTCATTGCTAGGGTTGGCCCTAACCCAAGAGCTTTAGCCCTTTGATTTGACTCAGTGCTAGCTCAAAACACAACTCATTCTTATTACCAAAATAACAAATTACATCAAAAGAATTGTCACAAGTTTTGCGGCTTGAAAATAGAGTAAAGTTTTACAATCAAAAATATGAATCCTATTGAGGTCTTAGGCCTATCTACTTATACATCTGAAGTCCCCAACGAATTCCTTAAAATTAGGGAGGCTCGACTCCCAAACTCGAGATAAACTGATGCTTTGTCTCTCACTTGCTCGGGTGCTTTCTAGTCCTCATGATTTAGCTGTTTGCACTCTGAGCTGATGTGATGAATGGAGGAATATTCAAATGGAGGAGTAGTAATGAGGATGATTTAGCTCGTATATTCCCTCTCTCTTGTCCCATTCAAGTTTTTACCTTGGTCTTTGCCAAAATTCCTTGATTTTATCCTTTAATCCTACATTCAATGCATATTAGACCACAAAGCATAATATCGAGCTCTAACTCACCTCATAAAAAAAATATAATCAAAAAATGTAATAAGTTATGAGAAATGTTGGTTTCACTAAGCGAGGAGGTGAATTAAGGCCCATATAATTACGCAATGATGAGTCTCATCATCACCTCCCTATTGAAAGTGTTGCTAATCCTCCGAGCAACTTAGTCAATATCCATATCCTTCATGGATCTGGTGGCCTCTCTAACATCCCATGCCTCTGCTGTGGTCTCCTCTTCTTGTTCATAGAATCCTTCCTTCTTTTCTACCTCTTCACACTACCTCTTTTCTTCTTCTTCTTTTCTCCCTTCTAGCATCCCTAAGAGTAGTGGTGGACTGAGTTTTAGGCCTATCGAATTGAACTTCAATCTTTCCATAGATTTCTTATACATAGGTTTCATGTTGAGTGCCTCTCTCAACCTTTGAGGAGAGTGATATTCTATTATATTTAACTTGTATGGCAGGGTGTTCCATCTCCTCAGGCAAGCATGTATACTATCATCCCCTAGCAACCTAAACATGTCCTCAAAATGTAAAATTGCTTACTCTTGGGAAGCAAGATATCTAGATGCTAGCTGAGGATCATTTGAAATCAAATTATGGGCACTGATGAGGGCCATGGGATTTGATTGTTCAGCTCTGATCGGAAGAGGTTCAGTTTTCTCTCTTGCCAATATCCTTTTCACCTCTGCAGCTCTTGACTCTTTGTGGTTGATCCATGATTCCAAAGCCATTAATTGTAGATCTCCTAGCTTGGCATTAGGGTCCCATACATTCATGTGTGTGAGGGCCATGTTGTGCAAATAAAACTAAGCCATTTTGGCCCTATGTTCTAGTGTACTTTGATCACAAAGATCAGTAAAATTTCATGTAGCCCTGAAATGGCATGGTTCCTCTTTGTGCTAGGGTCTTAATCTAAAACTACAGCCATTTTTCTTTTAGGTAGAGAGCATGGGATTTAGCTAGCATCCTACACTGGATTGCTTCCAAGGAGAGACTGGCCATACATGCCGATTGATTCTCTCTTTCCTGCAGCTGTCCCCTCAGCCATGCATTTTCTGTCTCTAGTTTATTTCTCATTATAGCTTCTTTGTCCCTCAAGTCACTTAGCTCTTTGCCCATCTCCTTGATTTTCTCTTCCATGTGCCCAATGTCTTCCATCCCCTTTGATTTGGTGATCTGCATCCATCGGTCAGTTTTGGCCCTCTCCTTCTCAAGCTTGAAGAATAGTGGGATGGAAAACCTCTGAGGTATGACCCTACCTCCTTAAATAAACCAATAATAGGAGTCCTTGTTAGGCTGGGGGCTGGGTTCTTTTATCTCTGGGTCCTCCCCTTTAGTTTCTGGCTGCTCCCGTACCTTTCTTTACAATTTTTTTGCCTCCTATAGATTCAACAGAGTATCCTGTAGGATTGTTTTTAATTCCTTTCGATTTTCTTGTGTGTCTTGTAGGATTTCCTTTCCCTTGGATGAAGTGCATCTAGTAGTAGGCCTCCTCACATAGGTGATAGGGAACTTAGGGGAAGGATTTTTGTCCTTTTATGTAGGGGAGTCTTCAATCACAATAGGAATTTTGGTTGATGTTTGGGGCTTGCCCTGTCTTATTCTTGTGCTCTTTCTTGTCCTGAAATATAATGGGGTCTGCCTCTGCCTTTTTCCTTTTTGCTTGATTGGGGTGCTAAGAGCAATGAGGGCAACTACTGCCTCTCTCCCAGTGGCTTCTAGATACACCCTAGGTGAGTCCTCCTTATTTTTTGTCCCCTCTTTTCCATTTCCTTCATCCTCTATGTCCTTCCTATCTTTTTCTTCTTGTAGATCTTCATTATCTCTATCAGTTTCCTCCTTAATTTCCTCATTTGTTTCTTCATCATACTCCTTCTCTTCTTGTTACACTGAAATTTGTCACCATGACTATCTACAGTTAGTATGGCTCCATCAACAGTCATACTATCCTCCTTGTGAATCCTTATACCTCTGCTCTCCATGTCAAACTTCAAGAAAGAGAGAAAGTCATTAAAAGGCATGTTTATCTCTGGGTACGTAGGTTCTCTCTACCTTGCCTGCGTGTACGCATCCCAAGCTCATTGTACCTGCATACTTGTACGCTCTATAAGTCAAGGGATGGGTGCGTACTCCTGTAAAGGTCAAAGGGCACGAGTTTCATCTTAAAAAAGTTACTTGTGGTCATTTCTAGAGCATTCTAGAAGATTGTTTGACGTGTATTTAGCGCCTCCAGATGGTTCATGCATCCCTATGAAAGAGGAACTTATCCCATCAAGAGAGGAGCTACCCCATCCAAAAGAGGGAGTATCCCATTGATGTTGGCCCTGATTAACTTCCTCTAGAACACTATAAATATAGGCATTGGGCCAGAGGAGGGAAGGTTAAAAGCTAAACATTCCAAAGGGTAGATGCTGCTGGAATTAGGACTTCCTTGTAGAAGCTTGTGAGGAGAGATTACCATCCTTTCTTGTTTCATTTGGAAGTGGGTGAGCTTATCAAAGTAAAGGAAAAGTCTTGCTGGACCCTGGGAGGAACTTGCACAACACCAAGGCTCAGGCTGTAATGGTTTCTTTTGTTTCCTATTAATACAAATATGTCCATTCTTCTCAACAGTTTGTTATTAATGAGTTGTTTCATATACTCCTTGGTCTATATGTTGAATATGTTTTATTTTATGGGATATTCAGGTGCTATGTAATCGTTTGATTGTTAGTGAATGCAGGTTTCGAAGTGAAGGAGAAGCTCATCTGGATCGACGAGGCTAGACTACTACAACAGCGTTGGACTACAGGTAGGATCTAAAACACTTGGTTTCTCGTATGATAATGCATGTTTAGAGAAGGATTGCTCTTAATTGTCTTGCTTGTCACTAGAAAGTCTTAGGCTTCTAGGGAGGTTGGTTTTGTCCGCAAGATTAACTCTTTCCGCATGACACTTCTTATCAACATCAGCTCATTATCCAATAATTTGACTTAGGAACAACCCTTTTAGTACTTTGAAGCTTGCATGCCTCAACGGAAATTTTCTCATTTCTGGTGACAGGTTTACATCAGTGGCCCTTGACTGGAAGATTTTGCGTGGTGTTTGACATCGACTCATGTATTCACACCATGTGAATTGTACTGCAGTACCTTGAGGATCATTATCATTATCAGTTATTCCTCTTGCATCTATTAACAACTTACATCATTGGCTGGTAATTAGGCGATGTTTTTCCATGTTCAACTTCGGAACATCTTTTCACATGGATCGACTTGTACATCGGGCAAAGATTGAAAAAGTTTGAAGACCCCGAATCTAGTTTCATCCATATGAGTTGTTTCATCATCCATGATTGTTCTGCTCATCCTTTCTAACACACCATTTTCTTGTGGTGTTCTTGGAACTGTCTTCTCTCTACGAATTCCATGCTCTGAACAGTACCTATCAAACTCTTTGCTACAATATTCACCTCCATTGTCTGATATGAGATACTTCAATTTCTTTCATGTCTCAATCTCAGCCAAAGCTTTCCATTTCGTGAAAGTATCAAATACATCAGATTTATTCTTAATACAATAAATCCAAGTTTTTCTAGTTGCATCATCAATAAAAGTAACATAATAATGAGAGCCATTGAGAGACGATACCTGAGCAGGTCCCCATGCATCTGTATGCACAAGCTCTAAAATTTCGCTCTTATTTTCTTTCCCAACTCTTAGAAATCTGACTCTCTTCTGTTTTCCATAAATGCAATTCTCATAGAAGTCCAAATCATCATTCTTCAAAGTTGACAACAAATTCCTTGAGTGAAGAATCTTCATCCCCTTCTCACTCGTGTGTCTAAGCCTATGATGTTATAATGCTGCATTTGCTCCTTTGGAAGTTAAAGCATTAACAGAGTTAGAAATACCATCGCATAAATAAAATGTACCAACCTTTTCACCTTTTTCTATTACCAGAGCTCCTTTGGTGACCTTCTAAGATTTATCTGTGAAAGTTGTGATACAACCTTTACCACCTAACTGCCCTATTCAAATCATATTTTTCTTCAGATCTGGAACATCCTTACCTCCTTTAGTAGCCATTGGTTTCCATTCTATTGTTTTACAAGAACCTTACCCATTCCAACAATTTTACAGGGTTTATCATCACCCAAACGAACTTGTCCAAAATCTCCTTGAACATAGTCATGAAAGTATTTCTTATCAGGTGTGGCATGGAATGAGGCCCCTGAATCTACCACCCAGGAATCAGTAATATTTTCGAAATAAAGAATCAAAGCATCTTGTAACACCTCACCTGTCACATTTGCTTCATGATTGTTTTCTTGCTGTGAATCTCCTTCTTTTCCCTTTCGAGATCTACAATCTTTCTTTAGGTGTCCTTTCTTTCCACATTTCTAGCACACTATCCCCGATCTGACTTGGATCTACCTTTCCTTGATTTACTGTGATATCCTGAGCTCTTTCCTCTTTCCATTTTTCTTCCCCTAGACTCTGCACTTAAAGCATTACATGATGTCTCACCGAAGCTTTTCCGTCGCATTTCCTCACTAAGGATAGCACCAACAACATCATCAAACTTTAAAGTACTAGATCCAAAAACAAAGTTACTAATGACCATTACTAAACCATTCCAACTTTTTGGAAATGAGCACAAGAATAACAAATCTCTAACTTCATCATCAAAGTTTACCACTACAGAAATTAACTGATTTGTAGCAGTATTAAAATCATTTAAATGGTCTGCAACAGGTCCACCTTTCGACATGTTCATATTAAGAAACTGTTTCATAAGAAATACCTTGTTTGAGGCCGAGGGTTTTTCATAAAGTTTCGCCAATGCCTTAATCAATCCCTCTGTTGTTGTTTCCTTTGAAATGTTGAAGGCCATTGATGTTGCGAGGCACAACTGTACTGTTCCGAGTGCCTTTCTATCGAGAAGGTTCCAGTCTTCATCTGTCATACACATCGGCATCTTTGTTTTTCTACCCAATGGTAGGTACAAATCTTTCTAATACAGATAATCTTCCATCTGCATATTCCACAGTGAGAAGTTTTGGCTGTTAAATTTCTCGACCCTAAAATACCATCTTCCGCCATTGCGCCCACTTGAACGAGGAACCCTTCTTTCCTAGGAGTCTATCAACCAAATAGGCCTTCGGCTCTAATACCAGTTGTTAGAAAATTATATATTACGGAGCAATGGAACACATAAAATATTGTAGATATATAAACACAGAAAATGCATAAAACAAGAGAGACACAGATATACATGGTTCACCCATTTTTGGCTACGTCCACCCCAAACAGCCAGTCCTTCCTTTCTATTATCCAGCAAAATGAAGAGACACAACCTACAATAGATCTGCTGTAATATCCTTTGTTTTCTCTTACAATCTCACCTATCTATTTCTCACTCAGAGAATACACATCTATTACACAGCATAAAAAACAATACCCTCATACAAAGAGAGGGGTTGCCTTCTAGGGAAAAAACCCTAAACTAAACATAAGTTCTACCGTCAGATCATCCACCTAATGAACGGCCCAGATTGACTAGAAATTAATACTATACTTTACAAGGCAATTTTACATCTGTTTTTAGCTTTCGGGGGACCCACTGGCCTCGACCCCCCAGCGGGGGGGGGGGGGGGGGGGTCGGCTCCCCCAAACCTCCATGGGGGTGACAAGTCCCCCCCACACCCCCCCTACGTGGTGGGGTGTACAAACTTCCTGGGGTATACATCCGGCTGAAACAAAGACCTCTGAACAATCATGCTCCACACCCAACAATTGAACCAATTTATGATGATTTTGGAATCACCAAAAATATGTAAATTATTGCATGAGTGATCCAATGCAAAGTGAAAAATATGCCTGGGGGTGATTAGTTCAGCATAATTGTTTGTTCCCTCTCCCAATCCCATTTGAATTTGTAGTGATGGTATTTAGATAGATGGCGTAAAATTCCACCTCCACACCCTTGTGCTTGGGCTGTACCATCGAAATAAGCCTAAGGAATGGTGAAATCAATCATTTCAGGGGATACAAATCAATTAGTAGAAGAGTGTTCCTCTTCCAGAATATCATGATAGGCATCAATGACTTTTGCAATTGCATGAGGCCATCTAGCCTCTTTCCCTTTGAATATGATCTTGCTTCTAATAAGTGAGATTGACCAGTAGACAAGGAGAGGAAGAAAAAGAGTTTTTGAGTCGCTGGTCGCAGCGCTCCACTGATCCCAAGCCTCAAATATCGATTGACCCTAACAACTGGTAGTTTTATAGAGCAAATCTAAGAAATGTTTCCATAGATGAGCATTCATTGGGAAAGGTAGGAAAAAATGATCATTGGTTTTGTCGGTCTGTTTACAAAGTACACACCAATGTGGGCAATAATAGGATTAGTGCATGAGATTTTCTCCTGTTGGGGTTTTGTTCCTGAGCACGTTCCACATGAGTAATTTTGTTCTCGGTTGAGCTTTAAGCTTCCATAGCTTTCCCCAACAGTCTAGGAGTGCTAGTGGCCTGTGCCTAAAGTGTAGGATGGGGTAGCCATATTTAGGAGAGTATAATCCATGCTCGACCAAAGTCTAGATGAGATTGTTGGGACCTTCTTTGATGCGTACATGGGATTCATTCAGGGCATTGATATATGCTTCCCAATCTTGCTGCGAATGTTTAGGTATTTCCAATTGCAGCGCTAATAACCAAGCCTATTCAAAGATGGAGCTATTTTCCAGGTCAGCCACCTGCGTGATTACTTTGATATTCCGCTGATTTAAAAATAGGATGAGGTCAAGGGGTAAACGATACATATTCCTGCCTCCCTTCCATGGGTCCATGCCGATATGACAAAAGTGCCATCATTTAGTCACCAAGTTAGCCCTTCTCTGATAGTAGGCAATGTGTGTAATATTTCTATCCAGACCATTGATATCCCGTATTGAGGCTAGGAGGGTAGTCGAATCTAATCAATGAGATGATGTGGCCATATATATTTATGGTAGGAGACTTCAGTCTAGAGGTTTTTTGATGTGAGCAGGATCCATCCCATCTTGGCAGCAAGAGCATGTGCGAAGACTAATAAGTCCTTTAGTCCCCATCCACTCCATTTCATCGGGAGGGAAATTTTCTTCCATCCCACCCAAGCAAAGGGTTTTCCCTCCTTATACCCATTCCAAAGGAATCTGCAGAAAATACTTTGAATTCGGGAAAGGATTCCTTTAGGGATCCAAGCTAGTGACATCCAGTAGACTGGAGTAGCCTCTAAGATATATTTTATGACGACTAACTGACCAGCTCTGGATAGGAATCTATGGTTCCAATTTTTTAAACGTTTTTCAATTTTAACCATAAGACATATCTAATCAATTATCCTATAGCAATGAGGCTTGATCCAGAATCCCAAGTACTTAAGGCCATCCTCTAGTTGATGGCCCTGAAAAGGGAATTTTTGTTGTGCAAACCTTGCTTTCTGAGGAGATACATTGAAAAGTGTAATGGTAGACTTTGAGTGGTTTAATTCCATACCATTATCCAACGCAAAAAGGGTGATAATTTCATGGAAGGTAGAGGAGTCCCTGGTTCTTCCATTTAGGAAGATAAGCACATCATCTATGAAAACTAGATGAGTGAGGAAGCAATGATCAGACATTTTAAGCCCTTGTATCCTCCCTTCCCGCTTGGCAGATGTAATAATTCTGTTGAGACCTTCCATGACAATAAAAAAAGGAGCGGGGAGAGTGGGCGTCCTTACTGAAGTCCTCTCTCAGCATGGAATAATTGTGATGCTGATCCATTTATGAGTACACTTAAGGTGGCCGAGGTGATGCAACACATAATCTAATCGATGAAAGGGGTTGGGAATCCCAGGTGAGTGAGGATCATCTTAATGTATAGCCAACTCACCCGGTCAAATGCTTTGGCAAGGTCAATCTTAAGAATTGACCCTTTTAGATTTTTAGTTTTCAGGGAGTGTAGGGCTTCCTGTGCTATTCCAATAGCTTCATGGATTTGTCTATTCTAGAGGAAATAAAATTGATCAGGGGAAATGTGATAGGACATGATGGACTTAAGATGATTGGCAATTATCTTGGGAATACTTTTGTAGAGGAAAATACAAAGCAATATAGGCCGAAATTAATTGAAATATGAAGGAGAGTCGAATTTAGGTATTAGACCAATGAAAGTGGTTTTGATGGCCTCATACATATGCGTGGAAATCCTACATTCCTCCACTGCCTTGAGCAGGTCTGGCCTAATGATATCTTAAAAAGAAAGGTAGAATTTGGTTGTCTAGCCATCTGGCCTTGGACTTTTATCTTTTTCGAACCATTTTAGTGTACTTTCTGGTTTCGCCTGAGTGATAGGGGAATTGAGCTCCTCGGCCTCTTCCAGGTCCACAAATCTGGGGAAGTGGCCTACAATTCAAACAATTTAAGCTAGAGAGGCACCATGAGGGGCCTTGTAAAGATTTCGGAAGTGAGAATTCCCAAGTCGGGAGAGCTGGTTATAAGTTGTTGTTGTGCACCCATTCTCCATGGGCGTATTCCAAATGGTATTGCTGACTTTCCTTCCCATGGAGAAATTTTGAAAGAAGTTTTTTCTTTCATCTCCTGCTTTTAGCCAGATAGATCGACTCCGGAGTCACCAGGTATCTTCCCTCTCCCTTAGGATTTTAGACCTCTTTTCTTCCAAGTTGATGAGATGTGTCTTTCTCTCTGCTGAGGTGAACCCCCATCACAGTTCATCCAGTAGAGTGACCAGAGTCTGTTCAATAGCTCGAAGGGTTTGGTCATCCCAATCTCTCTTATCCTTACCCCAAATAATGGAAATTCTCTTAATCTTAGTGAGATTGGTGCAAAAACCTTCTGCAAAGGTTCTCCCCAAGGATGGTGGATTTGATAGCCAGAAATTAGAGACTAGTTGTATATAGGAGGGGTTCGACAACCAGGTGGAGTTGAATTTATAAGGATCCCTTGGTTTCTAAGAGGGGCCAGTGATCTCCAAATAAATGGGGGAGTGGTCTGATAATCCACCCAAACCAACCCATTGTCTGAATAATGATAGTCTTTGCACCAGTGTGTCCTTGATGAGGAAGCGATCCAAATGCCTAGCCAGGGTAGCCTTGCCAATTCTGCAGTTTCGCTAGGTGGGGAGAGGCTTTACGATGGGGATATCCGTCAAATGATGATGTTCAAGTAACTGCTCCATAACATCCAAAAGCGGATCCACCTAAATGTTTGTCCCCCATTATTCCCCATATCCAATGGAGAAGTTTAGGTCGCCTCCCAAAATGAAATTTACAAAGTTTGTGAGGGATAGATTAAGGAGGTGGTTCCAGAAGGCCTCCATGTTTTGACATGGGCGATATACATTAACTATCCAGAGATCCATGCCCGAGTCTGATGAGAAAATATCCATTTCAATGAAACCAACACCACCCTAGGAGGCCTTGATGTAAATAGATTGGGGGTCATATGCTAGAGCTAATCCATCTGATCATCCCATGACATCAAGGGATTGGAAGGTCCAGTCAGGTTTCAAGGAGTGGAGTACACGAGAGATATGATTAGCCGCACCCAAAGTTTCTTGTAGGAAGATAATGTCTACAATATCAAATTCAAACACTCATTTGAGGGCTAGATTTTTAGGCGAGCTAACTAGACCCCTGCAGTTAAAAGAAAGCCACTTCATCGGGGGAGATTTCAGGAGGGAGTTTAGAGCTCTAAGTACCTGGTCAAGTGATGATTGTATTCCTAAAGCCACTTCTGCCCTCGCTAATAAAATGGAATTTGATAAATGGGATTTTTCGTCCTCTAGTAGATTTGGGGGCACTTGAAGGGGGGGTCAATCCCAAACCAGAGGATTCAAAGTAGACTGATCAGAGAGGGAAATGGCGATGGAGATTGTAAGGGTGACGGGGGGGCCAGGAGGGGGATGATGATTCGATAGTAGAGGATGGGACCGCGGTAGGGATGGATGGTGGTGTAGATGAGAGGATCGGATGATGAGAGACAAGGGGGTAGGGGATCAAGGTAGAGGTGAAATCCTGAACTGATGCAGGTAAAATGTCCACATGCAATTCAAAACAAGAAGGAGAAGATTCAAATATAAAGTTAGGGAGAGAAGGAGTACTCGAGGAACGAGCAACCTCAGCAGCAGCCCTCGATCAGGTCGTCAGTGGGGACAATGTTTCCTTCTTTCGTGTGGCAAGATATTGAATAGAAAAGTTGATCCTTAGGATGAAAGGGCATATGTTGTTAACCTTAGGCTAATACATTCAAAATGGGGAGGGATTCAAACATATTATCAATAAGCATTGGTTTTCATTCAATCCCTTTAACATTTATTAGTCACATTGCTTATTGATAAGGCTTGGGGGTGAAATCTCACATGACATACCTCATTCCTTCATACATGTGTAATCTCATCCCAATGATTCATATTGAATGCTCTGTGCAGTAACATGTTAGCATTGTTAGATTAATCTTCTAACGATAAGGCCAATTGGGAGTAGTTGTATTCATTCTAATTTATTTTTAAGTCTTTGGGAAAAGGGAGTTAGGTAAGAGAACAACAATTTTAAATATATGGTGATGAGAGGAAGAACATTTGCAAAGATAACTGAAGAAGAAAGTTTCTTGGGACTTGGCTCTTAAGTCTAGTATTTTGTTTTTGTGGACCTTTGGCTTACTAGTTACTTGTGTTTAGTTTATTGATTTATAGTTTACCTCTCTTTTCTTTTGATTGGTCTATTTTCTCTCTTTGCCACTAGAATTTCCTCATGTTGGCTAAAGAATCTAGAATCCTAAGCTTCTAGATAAAAACCCATTGTGGAATGAGCTTTGGATTGTGATTATTGTTTTTGGTCAAATGCATTGTCCAGGATTGACATAAATTATCATTTATGGAAAGATAGATTCCTTAGTAAAAGATCCAATGGCCATCTCTTCTTCCTCTTTGAGTAGTAAGTCTTTAGTAGACAGTTCTTCCAAAATCTAATTTCATTTTGTAGGTTTAAGGATTTTCCTTGCAATAATGGATCACGAGGACATCATGGATTTTAGCAAAGTCCTAAGATGCCATGAGTAAATCAAGTTGAATAGGGTTTCACTACAATTATTAATGTTTAGGTCCAAGATAATGATTACAATTGTGTCACCCAGTACATAAAGTTAGTGAACTTGTTGGTGAAACAAAATAAAATAATGGACATTTTGGAAGTCATATGTAGCATGCTATGGAATTTAACTATATATATTGGAAAAGAATCTCTTTCAGTGATATGCAAGGAGGAACTAGAAAGCTCTTCTAAGAAAAGATGAAAGGAGATGACATAATGCACCAACTCAAATAACCAATGGATATAAAACAACAACACTTGCCCTAATAAAAATAAAGACAAAGGCAAGTCAATAGTTTTCATTATTTTAGTTGAATTTCTTGATTTTGAAAATGCTTTGTCAAAACATAAATATTATAGTATGTTTCATGAAGGTGACAACATGTAGGAAAATATGGAATAAAATTTTGTAGTCTTCAATAAATTGTCTATTGTAAAATTAAAGAGCCTATTAATTCAAGGGTAAAATTCATTGAAATAGACTATTTATATATATAATATTCTCCAATTCTAATTTTCTTTTATGGTTATAGGAATAAAAAATTGGTTTCATCTTGTACTCGCATGACATGGGGTCAATTCCAAACACTACCACCGTAACCCATATGCACTTACGTATGCCCATTCCACAAGCATAGGTAAATGGGCGGATTTGAACCTTGAACCCCCTTGGACATAACATTTCATTTTCATGATCATTGCCAATTGAGCCTTCCCTAAGGGGCTCTCCTATTCTATTTTTTTTATTGGCTTAAACCATTGCAGATTTGAACCTTCAATTGCAAATTTCCCTACATCTTGTGGG
>APFE030992337.1:0-102279 GCA_000404065.3 Pinus taeda | reverse complement strand
CGGGATTAGGTTCATTGCTTTGAGATAATGGATCATCCTCCAGGCTGAGAGCTCCAACACGATGCAGGTCGATGGGATCAATATCTTTACTTTGCCTCCTTGCCCTTCGGTGCCTCCTTCCAGCGCTCGCTGGTGTTTTAGCTAGAGCAGGGATTCGGGCATCTCGCTTCCTTTGCTGTGATTCCCTAACAGACGAATCCTCGACAACCAGAGATTCCAAGTTCAAATTTCCCAGAGAGGAGGACCCTTCTTTGAAACTCACCAATAAGAGTGCCTCATCATCCCATCTGGCCATTGCAACCACCAACCTGAAGCCAGGACTAAGAATATTCTCTCGAGACTCATTCAAAAGCACAATGCGGGCACTCATAAATCCTCATGATGCCCCTCCTCCTCCGATATTCTCATTGCCCCTTGTTTGAAGATCGATCACTTCTGAAACCTTTGTTTTCTCAACAACCCCGTCCTCGCCCTCTGTAACTTCCACAATCTCAGCACTCTTCCACACGGTTTCTTCTTTAATTCTCTCTGTAACGTCCGAGCTCTACTCTTGGTGGTCCATGAAAAACTTCTTTGGTAGACAAACGCATTGTTGTGAGGTGTCTTTCTGGTTTAAGGTTTTGCAATCTACAAGCTCGGACTATTGGGTGGAAGCATCTTGTTGTAATTTCATTTCTGCAGTCTCATGCAGTTCGCTTGAAACTTCTACATCTTCCTCATTGTTATGATATTGTTCATCTTCTTCCCCTGCTTTGACTAGTTTCATTTCTTCATTGTCACTATTTTCTTCCTCTGCATAACTTTTCTTTAGACATGCTGAAACTTCTGCGCATGATTTTTATAATCGCTGAAATGCTTCTTGAATTTTACTAAACTCCTCAACACATTCAGGATGTGAACGTAATGGCACATTGTGCGGCAAACAACGTTCAAAGACCCACATGACTATATTGCATGCCATGGCTTCGATACCAATGAAGCATAAAAACTATTACTGAAATATGAAAACTGATAGCTTGGAAACTTGAATGTAAAAATACACACAGGTATTTGTAAATAATAATTTATTATACGTTTAAAATTGTATAAGTGATAATGAATGTTACAATAAGGCCCTGCTTTTATACCTAGGCAGGTGACCTTTCATGATTAGGCGTGTCTTTTAGACATGCCTTTCCACTTAACTAATGACTTCTTAACCTAATCACTACTTGATTACTTTGTATTTATACTATTTATATTTATTTATTTTGTTATGAGTTATATTCATAACAGTGTAACTTCTAGAAGAAGACGGAGATCAAGCCAAAATGATTTGAGCCTTTGATTAGGATTTAATCTAGGTCGTTGATTGTCCAATAGGAAGATATAAGAAGGGGCTTGAGGGTCATTTGGAAAACACACCAAGAGAGATCAAAAAATCGATTTTCTGAAGTGAGAAGTTTTCAGGAGGAAAAATCGATTGAGGAGATTTCTTGCAACAGAGGGGCAGGGATAGCTTTCTGAGAGAGAGCGATTTTCTCAGCCGAAGAATCATCAGCAAAGAGAGAGGTAGAGGGTAATCCAGCAATGGCAGCGCTGAGCCAGGGGGGTCGACGCAGAGCCATGCAGAGGCAACACAGAAGCCAGTGAGGAGTCCGAAATTTGCAGAGGCAATTCGAGTTTCAGAAGCCAGGAGTCAGGGTGTGAAACCTGAAGGCAGAAATCAAAACTCCTAGGCAACAAATCGATTAGCCAGAGGAGTGACGCAGTCCCCAGAGAGCTTGACATTGGGTTGATGTAGACACTGCGCAGAGGCAGCCAGAAAAGCCGGGGGCAATCAGTCTGGGGTTGGATCAGCCAGGATTTCTAGTGATAATGTGAGGTACCCTCACAATTCTTTCTACTAGTATTTCTCTCTATAACTAAATAACCCTGTGAGGTATTTAGAGATGTATTCAGAATTTACCACTGCTTAATAATAATAAACCCTCAAAGTTGTTGCACCAATTTTCCCGCATTGGGTTTTTCCGAGTATATTTGTCCAAAAATAACAATGTCCTACGTGTTTGTATTTCCTTGCTTAGTTTCTATCTTTCAGAATCATATTTAATTTGGTGTAGGTGGCTTCAATAATTTACTTCAATATTTCAAGAAGAAATCTGAAATAAGTTTGTAATGTACTTTACGATCTAGGTGAAGTAGATTCAGCAGGTTGCAGTAGGATTCCAGAGATTGTTAGATCTAGGAATTTTCACATTAGCCAAGGCCTTGCTATATGACAATGTTGGTTGATATGATGAGATGCATTGATATAAGTTGAAAAGATAGCTTATGAGATGGCTTACAATCTGACTCTTCTTATGAGATCTCTTTAGTATGAGAATGTCCTTATACCCTAGTTAAGAGGGAGTGTTGAAATATGTAACTAGGTTTGGTCTTCATAAAATGTGAAGTACTCCTGATTCTTGTATATTGTAGAAAGAAGAGAAAATTATTTTTATTATTATTATTTAGATAGCATGGGTTTCATGCTCAAGGTCAATTTATTTTAGGTCAAGCACCCATGTGTGCTTCTAGGGTTTGTCATAGAGTCAAGTGTTGAGAAATCTAGGGCAACTAGTTTAGGTGATTTCTCTCACTTTGATAACTGCTTGTGATGTCTTTTTACTTAACTTGATTATCTTCTTCTTTAACTTGATTATTATTGTGTTTTCTATCATCAAACAGCTACCAAACAATGAAGATCAAAGAGATAATAGGACATAAAATGTAGGCTGCTAGCCAACGCCAAGACCTCTCCTCTTGAGAGGAAAACCCACAAGAATTCTTCTCTTCTTATAGAATCTTCAAATGACTAATTCCAACTAAGACCCTTAACAAAGACCCCTCCAAGGCCAAGTCAACCTTCCTTCTTGATGAGCTTTCCTTACACAGCTTACAGCAACAAACTTTGACCTTCTAGCAACAGCTTTAACCCCAACAATTTTCCTAGCAACTTCGACCCCAACAACTTTGACTTGCCTAGCAACTTCCAAAAACTTCGACTTACCCAACAACTTCCAGCAACTTTGACTTGCCCAGCAACTTCAACTTGCCCAATAACTTCAAATTGCCCAGCAAACTTCCATCAACTTCGACTTGCCTAGCAACTTCGATTTGTCTAGCAATTTTAGAAACCCTAACACGAGAGAGAGAGAGGTCCAAAACTTCGATCTTGCTTCTTTTCTTCTTATCCTTGGTTTTCGTCCTTTTATTTTGGTCTTGTTGCTTTTTTCTTCTGGAGATTGAACTTGCTTCTTGTTGTGTACAAATGAGGTCGAGTTCCTTCTATTGGAAAATGTAACTCGGTTCGGTCTTCATTAAATGTATTTGTGTCATCTTTTAATGTACTTGTCAAAAGAATAAAGAGAAGAATTTTTATTATTATTATTATGACTTATTAAAGCATGGGTTTCATGCTTGGGTCATCATGTTTTAGGTCAAAGTCCCCATTGAGGACTTCTAGGATTTATTCTGAGTCAATAGAATCATTGTACTTTTAAAGAGACCCTTCTTGGGCTTTTGAATCATGTAAAAAGGTTTATTATTGAGTCAAATATAATTTATGTATCCTCCACATCAAGTCGGTCTAGAAGAGATCAAGTCGGCCTAAGGACATCAATTCGACCTCCTTTGAATCCTATAAATAGAAGCAAGTTGAATTCATTTGGGGCATCTCATCTCAAGCAAGTTCAATATCTCTAAGCAAGCCGGAGAAGTGCGAAGTGTGTCTAAGGAGGCCAAAGGAAGTATGAGTTGGGTGGAGTCTAAGGAGAAGAAGAAAAATGAAAGTTTGGTGCGCCTCTCTCCTTGTTTCGTGCCCTAGTTTGGGAGATCAAAGTCTTCCAAGTTTTGTTGATGCCGGAAGCTTCCTAATGCTGGAAGTTGCTACATAGTCAAAGTTTTTGGAAGAAAGGTCGAAGATCTAGGAGGCTGACTTGGTGTGGAGGGAAGGTTTGGTCTTTGTCTAGGGTGAAGAGTCTCAAAGAATACTATTGAAAGGAAGAAAATTTTGACAGGGTTTTCCCCTCGAGGGGAAATTTTCCCTAGCATAGTGCCTATATGTGGTGTCCATTGTTTTATGTGTTCTTACTTTGGTAATTGCTTGATGAACTAAAAAAAAGAAGATATAAAACTTAATAAGAAGTCAAGAACATCACAAGTAATTATCAAATATAAGAAAATATTTCTGCCTTTCTGATTTTCTAACACCTTCTTATATATAGGCTTTCCAAGGGTACGAATTGCTTCCATGAGGCCAACTTGATCTTTGTATGCCGACTTCTTGCAACTCGTTGACAAGGTCTTGGAGGGTCTTTTATGACCCATATAAATTTCTTTTACATAATACAAGATGCCCAAAGGGGTCTTACATGTATGACAATGACTCTTTTGACTTCACAATTCTATGACAAACCTAGAAGTACTCAATGGGTGCTTGACCTACAAATAAATTTACATTGAGCATGAAACCCATGCATCAAGAATGAAAATAATAAATTTCTTCTCTCTTCATCAAATACATAAAATCATGATTACAATAGACATTATGAAAAATAAACCTAGTTACATATTTCAACAACAAGAAGTCAATAGAGTCATTGTCATATGTAAAAGACCCCACCGGGCATCTTGTAACAAGTCAAAAGAATTAATTTGAGTCAAAAAGAGTCAAATTACCCCTCCAAGACCAAGTCAGCCTAATTAGGGAAGCCATTTGACCAAGAAGCCATTTGACCTCATTTGAAGCATCAATCACTCACTCATCAAGGAAGCAAGAACAAGAACTAAAAACGCAGGCAAAGGTCTAGAAGGAAGAAGGAAGATGAAATTTCTGATTTTTATACTCTCTCTCTCTGATGTGTGACAAAGGCTAGGGTTTCTGCAACTACAAGATCGAAGTCTTCAAGAAGGGTCGAAATTGGAAAAAAGGAAGTTTATTTGGTCACCTACAAGCCTTTGAAGAGGAAGCAGTCCAAGCGAAGCAAGGAGGAAGCCTAAAGAACCCTAATTCACCCACATGTGCAAAGTTGCAGTTTGTTGCAGGGAGCTGAATATTTCAGATCTGCAGTAAGGGCCCAAATCTGAAGCTAGGGGTCGAAGTTCTGCACTTGGAAGAGATTTGACTTGGTCTGACCTGGTAAGAAAAAGCAAATCCTCCAAAAGGTTTGACATGGTCTTGGAAGGGTCTTGGTCTTGGTCTAGAGGTCTTGGAATTCGTCATTTAAAGAATCTATAAGAAGAGGATATTTTTGTGGGTTTTCCTCTCTAGGAGAGGTTTTGGCCCTGGCTAGCCAGCCTATATCTTGTGTCCTTGTGTACTATTGATCTTCATGATTTTGTAGCTGTTTGATGATAAGAACAACATAATAATAAGAGAAGAAGCAGCTAATAATAAAGAAAAGTAAAAGAATATCACAAGCAGTTATCAAGCCTAAGAGAAATCACTTCAATTGTAGCCATATTGATTTCTTAACAATCATAAGCAAAGTAGAAATTCAAAGGATAAAAGCAAAACACCAGAGTCCTGGCGTGCAAGTATATTGTTAAAGCAGACCTACAAGCTATACAAATGCCAAGTCAACTCTGCTTCAATTATTCCTGGTAGAAGCATGTAACACATCAAATATTATTGGGATAAAGTCAACACACATATATTTGTGTTTACTGTTTAATGTCATGACATGTGAGCAAATACAAATGTAAATTCAGGTGCTTAAACCACCATAACCTGCTAAAGAAGTTAAAAATGTGTACATAAATGTGTGATCAGGGATGTTATAGTTTGTGAGAGGGAATTGTATTCAATGATAAAATTCTCTTTTAATATCTAGGCCTTCTTTTTCATTTGTGTGCGTAACTGACTTCACCAAAATCTTACAATTATTTGCACATATTTAACCCAGAATTAAGGCTTGGGTAGTAGAAAATCTCCAAACTGTTATGAAAAAAATAGTTAATTTTAGGTTTATTATTTAATTTAGGTTTAGTTAGGCGAAAGGGCACGATCATAAGATCATGCCCTTTCCCAAAGGTGTCCATGGCGGTATTTAAGCCAGGAGCCCCATTGTAACAGACATCATCTATCTATTCATCATTTTTAATAAAATATTTATATTTATATATTCTGCATATCAAGGGTTTTCCATTCCATTAGTATCAGAGCGGTTGATCCTCGGACACTGTACAGACCTTTTAGGACGCCATTGCATCGCATACACCTGTATCGGTCTTCTCCTTCATCAAACGCTACATTCCTTCCACACTGTAGTCAACGAGAAGGCTGCGTCATACCAGCTGACTGCGTGGGCTCTGCTGGAAGGCTGCGTCATACCAGCTGTAAGCTCACGTTTCATTACTCCTGTGTGGTGTGCGGTTATTAATTCTGGCCACAGTCACCAGCCATCCGGGTAACGAACGCCAAGAACCAACTGTTCCGTCCCCCCTCCGTCCAGTCCTATCCCTGTCCGCCTTAACTCTCGACCATATCTAACAGTCGACATTCACGTCCCTCCGCACTATTCACGATAACAATTTAAACAAAAAACAAAAAACAAAAAAAAACAGCATCCGTTAAAAAAATAAAAAAAAATTTGCGCTGATATTTGGATATTTTGGACAGTCAACCGGTACCATTAAGGAACGTGACTATCCGATAGTAATATCTGACATATATAATATAGTTATAATAGTTATATCGTTATTAATTATTATATATGTTATATATTTATTATATTACATAACTTTATTTAATAATTATATATATATATATATTATATATTTTTAATTAATTAAATTTATTTTAATTAGTTAAAAAAGTTATATTATATATGAAAGTTAATTTAATTAATTAAAATTATTTTAATTTTCAAAAAAATATATATATTATTAATTATAATTTAAATTAATTTAATTTAATTAATTAAAATTATTATAATTAAATAAATTATTAAATTATTTAATTTAATTATTTAATAAAAAAAAAAAGGAAAAAAAAAGTTTTTAGCTGGCAAATAAATACACACCTCCGCAAACCCACTCAATGTCGACAATGACAACGACGGATTTTCAAAAAAGGTTGTTGGATGCAGAGCAAAAGATAAGTAACAACCACGACGAGGTCAGTAAAAGATTAAATGAAGTCGAGGGCAAGCTTGGGGAGCAAGCCGACAAAATCAAAAATCTTGAAGATACAACAAATCGAATAGAGGTAAAAATGGAAAGTCAACATGTCCAAACAAGAGTAAACTTCAAAGAAGTCTTAGCAATGCTGACAAGTCTGTGTAAAAAGTCGAATTGTACACCCGAAGAACTGTTAAAAGAGGATGAAGAAAATCAAGAACATCTCTCATCAGGTTCAACAAAGTCAACAAATTCTCATGAAAAGGTTGAATCCCCAAGGAAATCAGCGGCACCCCACCAAGAAGCAAGTAACACTGCCTTACAAACAAGCAACTTTGGGATGCCCTTAATAATCAACACCCTCTTTTTGCTCAACCATTAGCCACATACCAGAAGAGGGTAAAAGTTGAGATACCTAAATTCGATGGGAACGAAAAAAACACTGTTGCATGGATAAATAAAGCAGAAGAATACCTTGAGATATATGACATCACTGACGATGATGAAAAACTCAGACATGCATCCATGAAAATGGAGGGAGAAGCATATAACTGGTATATGTGGTGGAAAAAGACAACACATGTCATTAGCTGGAGGAAATTTAAAGATGCATTCTTCAAAAGATTCCAAGGTGTAAAGGAAGAAGAATTCTTTTCAAAACTCATCAAACTACGACAAAAAGGAAGTGTCGATGAATACACTCAAGAATGGGAGACCTTAGTAACTCGAGTGCCTGGGTTATCAGAATCTCGTTTAATTCAGTCATACATCTCGGGACTTAAATCTCATTTACAAGCAGAACTTGAGATGCATGACATTACATCTATAGAAGTAGCAAGCCGAAAAGCAAAAACAACGGAAAAGAAATCCGAACCAATATTTTGGTCAACAGCAGAAAAAGCTTATGCAAGACGAAGAATACCCCAGTATGTGGACTCAAATAATACAAGATATGTTCCACCGCATCGTCGTGAAGACGAAAAATCGAATGTGGAAATGCAAAGAATAAAAGAGGGTAAATGTAAACGTTGTGGTGAGAAGTGGGACCCCAAACATAGATGTGCTAAAGGAAAAGAACCAAAGAACCTATACAATTGTGAAGCAACCAATGACTCAAACAGTGAAGATTATGACATAGAAGACACAGAAGACGCCCTAGAATTCTCACCAGAATTAGATGACGGAAGTACTCCGCAAGTGTCATTATCAGCGATGACAGGTATATCACAACCTCAGACCTTGAAGTTAAAAGGACACATAAATAAGAACAACGTAGTGGTTCTCATCGACTCTGGAAGCATTCATAATTTTCTAGATACGACTGTGGCCAAGTAACTCAATATCTTTTCATTTCCCTTACCAAACATGAAAGTGATGATAGCTAATGGTAAGAAGATTGAAAAGGTAGGGAAATGTCATAAAGTCAATTTGCAGATTCAAGACTTTAAATTAGAGTCCCCGTTCTTCACGGTACCATTAGGAGGAGTAGATATAGTCTTAGGCATCCAATGGCTACGAACTTTAGGTACTTATGCCGCCAACCATCAATTACAATTTATAAAATTCAAATAGGAAGGTCAGAAGTACAAACTACATGGATTCCAAGCACCAGGAAATCATGTTGTGTTATCATCTCAGATGATGAAGCTGAGTCGAAGAAGAGCACCTACCTATGTAGTACAATGTCATCAATTAGAAATGTTATCTGCAAATATGACCAAAGAAGAGTCACCAGAGATGCAAGATCTAATTCAGAAGCATGGAAAAGTATTTAAAGACCGATCTATGAAAAAGCCATACCGATATCCACATCACCAAAAAACGAAACTTGAGAGATTAATCCAAGACCTTTTAGAATGTGCGACCTTGATCATCTTAGAATATCTAATCAAGTGGAAGGACGTGCCCGAAGAAGACACTTTCTGGGAGAATGAATCATTCTTCAATAACATCCGTCGTTACTTATGCTTTGAGGACAAAGCATTCTTTCGAGAGGAAGGCAATGTTATGTAAAAAATTAATTAATTTTAGGTTTATTATTTAATTTAGGTTTAGTTAGGTGAAAGGGCACGATCATAAGATCATGCCCTTTCCCAAAGGGTGTCCATGGCGGTATTTAAGCCAGGAGCCCCATTGTAATCAGACATCATCTATCTATTCATCATTTTTAATAAAATATTTATATTTATATATTCTGCATATCAAGGGTTTTCCATTCCACAAACAAACTCAGAACACAACGCCTAAATCATATAGGTCATTTCAGACTTGTATAATATTTCCTTAAACTATATCAAGGGAATAAAGTCTTGTGAAAAGCCCCCACTTAGCAGGATTAGGCTTCGAATCATAGATTGTGAGCATTGAAACATCAACCTTCACATTATCTACTACTTCATCTGTTTGGATGTTGTATATAAAAATATTATCCAAGTCTGGGAGATCTTCAATGATCTTATTGAAGAAAAACATATCCTTCTCTCTCCAGATTATCAAGGCCCTGTTTGGCATATGTGTTGTGGTTTATATGTCACTACCAAAGTGCACCTCATACCAGTTACATATCAAAAAATATATCAAATGTTGTACCTCACAACCATACGGTAAATGTAGTCTTGAGGTGTGTGCACTTAAAATAATGTGGACACATAATTATATTTAAATACACATGTATGCATTGATCATTTAATGTCGGTAACATTAAATCAAATGCCATGTGACCATCATGCAATAATAAATGCTAACATGAGGGCTAGGTCATTAAACCACCATAACTATATGAGATTGCAATAAATCATGTAATGAGACTTGAGAGGGTGGTGCATGTAGGAGTTCACAGGCAGAGTACCTTGAGCTAGCCTGTGTGATGCATTCATTGCAGCATTAATATGAGACATTTATTATTCTCTCCTTATGCATGTGTCAATCTTGTTGTGATTACACTCTTAGGAAATAATATGGTATCAAAGCAGGTCTGTGGTTGAGGATGAGATGATGACTAGTAATTATATCTGGAGGGTTGGTATGACTCCTGAAGACTAATGCCTAGCATCTGTGTCAAACTTGTGCCTATTGTAACATTACTCAGCTGGCAGACTAGGGAACTGCCAAGTCTACTCAACCCGCCACCATAGACAGGTCATTTTGACCCTGATGCAGACCCAGCATGTCTGACCCACGTCCCAGACACAATTTGACCCAGCCAAAACTGCCAAAAAAATAACTATAAACCCACAAGTTTTAGCAGAACCAGCTGAGTTAATGCAGAACCACAAAGTCAAAATAACTATAATATCAAACTTTCTGGCTAGTTTTCATCATTCTTACTCATTTCTCCTTGAGTTCTAGGGAATGGTTCTGACTTGGGTTTGAACTTTTTCAAAACAGGCAGTGTTTTGGACATTTCAACAGCAGCTAGCGTTTTGATCAGCATCTAGTGTTTTAACTTTTGAGTTGTTTGTTGCCTTTCTACCAGACAAATCCCTAGCATTTGTGTGTCAAACTTGTGCCTATCATAAGGGAACTCAGCAGACAGATTAGGGAACTGCCAAATCTACTCAACCTGCCACGCTGTACAGGTCATTTTGACCCTGATGCAGACCCAGCATGTCTGACACAGGTCCCAGACACAAGTTGATCCAACCAAAACTGCCAAAAATAACTGTAAGCCCACAAGTTTTAGCAGAACCAGCTGAGTTACCACAGGAAAACAAAGTCAAAATGACTATAATATCAAACTTTCTGGCCAGTTTTTATCATTCTTACTCTTTTTTCTTTGAGGTTTCTAGAAAATGGTTCTGACTAGGGTCTGAACTTTTTCACAGCAGGTTGTGTTTTGGACATTTCAACAGCAGCTGGGATTTTGATCAGCATCTAGGGTTTTAACTTTTGAGTTGTTTGCCACCTTTATACCAGGAGTTCAAGCTGGTTTTGAGTTTCAGACATCATTCATAAGTGGTCGACCCCTTTTTTCCAGGGTTTAGTCTAGGGTTTTCTTTTTATAGAATTGTTTTTCCCTTTTTACACTGTTAACACTTTGATGACACTGAAATGGCATTGCTTTTGTCACAGCTCAGTGATACATTTCTGACATTAAATCATACCAGTAGCAGCATCTTTACAAACCAAAAACAGTGATATTCAGGCCTGAAACAGTGAATTTCAGACCTATTTTTCATCGCCATTTACAAAGACAAAGCCCAAGGCTCAGGATTTCACCTGGAACTCCTGCACATTGGTATAAGCACTGTCATCTACAAATTTTGTGGAAAATGTAATGGGGGAATAAATGGGTTCAAGTATCATATTGGCCATGTCTCCAAATGCAATGTAAGAATATTTAAATTTAAAATTCTCTCCCAGAAAGTCTCTTAGTTTTCAATAAATTTCTGAATCTATGTGAGAGTTTCAGTGATGTTTTTTGTCAAACAGTTTGTATCTGTTGGCTGTAGGTGACAAACTGTTGGCTGTAGGTGCACATTTCTCCAATATATCTCCAATTAAGTTATGACAACTTACAAGTCAACCAGATAAATAAGTTCATGTAGCTATATATCATTCACAAAATATTCAACAAGAAATACACCACTGTCGAACACCATGCGATGAGCAACTGAATATCTTTCATCAAAGGGAATTACGCAGAATTACAAGAGCCATTAACTCATTCATATACAGGCATGCAAATAACTATTATAAGGTACAGAACTTAAATTTGGATCCTGACTGTTACGAGCAAAGTTCGTACTCTGAAATAATCTTCAAAACACTTGGCACATGAAAACATCCATTGAGGATACAAATATATATGTATAAAATATATGAATAAGAATGTGATGATTTGATTACAACTGAGGGTCCCATATATATAGCTAGGTAGGTACCCTTTTACGAACAGTCACGTCCATAGAGACATGCATCTTCAATACTAATTATTAGTTAATTAATCATTAATCATTATTATTATTATTAATTGTATCATTTTTATATATATTATTCATAACATTGTCTTCCTCTTCAAAAAGCATTGTCCTCAAAGCTTATTGTTTGACAAGACGTATTATCTGTTTCTTTGTCTTTTAATCTTTTCGTATCTTTTAGGGTTCTTCGAATTGTCATCTTTGTTGATATATGATGATAGGATCTGTTCAGACATCGATAAGGCTATAATTAACATGATTTCTCTTATACTTTATAACTGCTTGTGATGAATTTTTACTTTTTCTTGATTATTAGCTTCTTCACTTATTATTATGTTGTCCTTATCATCAAACAGCTACCAAAAACATGAAGATCAATAGTACACAAGAACAGAGGATGTAGGCTGCAAACCAGGGCCGAAACCTCTGCTCTTGAGAGGAAAACCCACAAATCTCTTCTCTTCTTATAGATTCTTCAAATGGCGAATTCCAAGACCTCTAGACCAATGATGTGATTCTTCTATCCAAGTCAAACCCAGTCAAATCTCTTCTAGTTGCACAATTCCAACCCCCAGCTATAGAATTTCAGCCTCCACTGCAGGTCTGAAATTTTCGGCCCCTGCAACAGCTGTTGCTTCCACACGTGTGAGGGAAATTAGGTCTTCCAAGGCTTCCTTGCTCTTTCGCTTGGGTTGCTTCTCCTTCTAGGGCTAGTAGGTGTTGAGAATTCAATAGGGCAATGAATATGTTAATTCTCTTTAACTTGATGATTGTTTGTGCTTCCTTTTCCTTTATTAGCTTTATTCCTTGTTATTATAATGTTAGATACATCAAACAGCTACCAAAACAATAAGAACAATGACACAATATATAGGTTGCAAGCCAGGGCCAAAACCCCTCCTCTTGAGGGGAAAACCCTTAAATCTCCTCTTATTATAGATCCTTTAATTGACAAATACCATGACCTAGAGACTCGGACAAATACCCTCCAAGATCAAGATCAACTCGGCTCCTGCTGCAAGAACTTCGACCTCCTACTGCAGATCCGAAATTCTGACTCCCGGCAACTGCTGCAACTGTTGTTGCCCCTCTTGAAGACATTGATCTTCTTCGTATGGCCTCTTCTGCCCTTCGCTTGCCTATCCTTGAGACTTAGGGCTATAGAGACACTCTAAGTGACCTTCACTTGACTTCTTTCTTCTCTTCCTTCCAAGATCGAACCAAAGATGACCCTTGCACAGAAAACCTAGCTTCGACTTGCATGTGGGAGGGAGAGAGCTAGCCCAAGCACTTCGATTTCCTTCAATCTCTTCTTCGTCCTTCTTCTTCGACCTCCTTTTCAACCTCTTCTTCACATAGAATGGGAGATGAGCGAGTGGTGCTATGGAGGACGAGTTCCTCCCTTTATATAGGCTTCTTCAAGGGGTAGACGTGGCTCTTCACTTAGGCCGACTTGACAACTTCTAGGCCAACTTGATCTTGGAGGGCATTTCGACACTTTAAAGACAAAAATATTTTTTCTTTACAAGATACAATGTGCCCATTAAGGTCTTCAATATATGACAATGACTCTTAGACTGAAGCACCCAATGGATGCTTGACCTATAAAATAAAAGAACTTGGGCATGAAACCCATGATCCAATAACAATAATTTCTTTTCATTTTATGATTTACAAGAATACATTTCATACTTATGAAACCCGAACCTAGTTACACATTTTGCAACACTCCCTCTTAACTAGGGAGGTACTCATAAGAGGTACATGCTCATTCTCAAATCTAAAGAGATCTCATAAAAAGAGTTGGATTGGTAACCCATTTGTCTAGCATCATATTTAACCAACATTGTCACATAGCAAGGCCTTAACTAAAACCTCTATCTCTCCACAAGATCAGAGCACAATGCTGGCGAGATCAACGATTTATAGACACCATCATCATTGTCTCTCAAGGTACATACTCCACCCGGGTGTTCACTGAGTATGACTTTCCTTTGGACTATTCTTATCTTGGATAGCTAGTCCTCAAAGAATATCGGTCCACGACTACTCTTGTCTTGAATTCCCTACCACATTCTCAAAGAGTATTGAATGTCAGATGGTTACCCAATCCTCCATTCTTTCTTCCCAAGTGAAGACAAGAATTAGTGTTTATCTCTCCCTCTCAATTAGGGAGGATACATCAGCCAAACGAAGCTTGTCTCTCAAGTACACAAGCTTCTTGTTCGGAAGTGACTTTTTCAATATGTCAGCTACCTACTCATCAATGGAGATATATTGTAGCTGCAGCACACCATTTTGTACTAGCTCTCGAATATAGTGATACTTGTTGTTTATATGCTTTGTCTTTCCATGAAACATTGGATCTTCAAACAAATGTATACAACTGGTGTTATCATAAAGTATCACTTTAGGGTTCATCGATCCTTTAAATAGGTCAAATAGCAGCTTCCTCAACCATATTGCTTCTCTACTTACTTCACAAGCTGCAACATATTCAACCTTAGCACTACTCGAAGCAATTGTGTCTTTCTTTCGACTCATCCATGAGACCATGGAGGATCCCAAACTGAAACATCCTCCTGTAGTGCTCCTTCCATCTTGCTCACTGCCTACATAGCCGAAATATGTATATCCAATCAGTTCAACATCGTTCCTTCTATCATACTTTAGATAGTAGTGGATGGTTCCTCGCAGATATCTCAGAATATGTTTTGTTGCTACCCAATAATCATGCTTCGGCTCCACTTGAAAATTGACTAAGAACATTTACTGCAAAGCATATGTTTGGTCGAGTATTCACCAAATACATCAATAAGCCAAAAAGTTGCCTATACTTGGAAGGATCCACAGGGCTTGATTCGGAACTCCTTAGTCTTTTCAAGTTTGTGATCATCAAAGTGGTCATAAGTTTACAATCATGTCAAACCTCTTCAACATCTTGATCACGTACTTTACTTGCCAGACTTCTAGTCCCAAATAGTAATGCATTAGCCCAAGATCCTTCATGTCAAATTTTGCTGCTAGTTGCTTCTTACATTCTTCAATTCAACCTTCTACACCTGTCAAGAGGAGATCTTCTACATATAGAAGAATGATTACAAGTTCTCCATCTACAACCTTAATATAAAGGTTCAGATCAACAGAACTTTTTGTGAAGCCCATTCTTTGCAAGTATGCATCCATTCTAGCATACCATGCACTTGGCGCTTGCTTGAGGCCATATAATGCTTTCTTCAATCTGCAAACATATGCCTTCCTATCTTTAACTTCGAATCCCAAGAGTTTCTCTATATAGACTTCATCTATTGTGCCATTCAAAAAAGTAGTCTTGACATCCATTTGGTGGATGTTCCATCCCATCAATGTTGCTAGAGAGACTAAAGATAAAATCGTTGTATATCTTGTTGTTAGAGCAAATGTCTCTTCATAGTCGATGCCTTCTAGTTGAGAGAAGCCCCTAGCCACAAATCTTCCTTTATACTTATCTATACTTCCATCTGCCGCATGTTTGATCTTGTAGATCCACTTGGAAGTAACCATAAATTTGTCTTCAGGCCAAGGTACAATCTCCCAGACTCCATTCTTCATTATAGATTAATACTCTTCATTCATGGCATCTTTCCATTCCTGATTATTTATAGCCTCTTCAAAAGTGGATGGCGCTGCTTCTATTAGTTTTGTCATGTACGCATCATACCCAGAATATCTCTTGGTTTTCTTGCTTTCTCTAAATGACCCATTCGCTACCCCATGACCTTCTACATCAGGTAGTGTAGATTTCAACCAATTAGGTATTTTCCTTGTTTCAGGGATGACCATGGGTTGAACAGGCTCACTAGGACCTTCTTCTTCATGGTGTGATTCTTCTTCTCCCTTGTCAACTTCTTCCTCAAATACTAGAAGTTCTTCATCATCAGAGTCTATGGAAAGCTCCTTTGATTTCTTGAAAGCTATGCTTTCATCAAATATGACATCACAACTGACTTCTATGTGATTTTCTTCTTTCATGTAGATCCTATAGGCTTTCAATACGTTGTTGTACCCAACAAATGTTCCCTTCATGCCTGAAGGATCCAGCTTCTTTCTCTTGTCCTTCAATAGATGGATATATACAGGACACCCAAAGATTTGGAGATTATCTATAGATGGCTTCTTTCTAGTGAACAGTTCCTCCGGAATCTTGGTGTCTAAGGATCTGTGGTGACCTCGATTTTGAATGTAAACAGTGGTCTTCGTGGCTTCTCCCCACTGAAACTAAGGCAGATCCTGATCGTGTAACATTGCTTTTACACTTTCTTCAATGGATCTATTCTTTCGTTCTGCAACTCCATTTTACTAGGGATTATATGGGACTATCATCTCCCTCTTAATCCTAGACTCCTTACAGAATGCTATAATCTCCTTGGATGTATATTCTCCTCCATTGTCAAATCTTAGTATCATGATTCTTCTTTCTGTAAGGTTCTCTACTTCAGCTTTAAATTCTTGAAATTTCATAAATACTTTGTCGTTGGTTTTCATTAAGTAATTTTAGGTCTTTCTTGAATGATCATCTGTAAATGTGACATAATATAGATGACCTCCAAGTGATTTAGGAGTCATATGGCCACATACATCGGAGTGAAAGAGATCCAAGATTTCTTTTGACTGCGAAGCACTGCTTCCAAATGGTCCCTTGGTATTGTTACCCAATGCACATCCCTTACATACGCCTTCATGATCTTCATTTAGATCAGGAATTCCATCTACTCTAGAACTTAGAGTTGGAAGGATCTTGAAGTGTAGATCACCAAACCTTCTATGCCAGAGTTCACATGGGCTAATTTCAATGTGAACCGGGGCTTGGGCCATAGGAGATATTAGTCTATAGAGTCTTCCTTCTCGAATGCCAATGACTTTCGCCTGTTCTATACTTGAGTCTTTACTCCATACAACAATCTTTCCATCAATGAAAGCTACCCTATCACGCTTATCTTCTAAACTTGAAATGGAAAGAAAGTTCTTATGCAAACCTGGAACAAATATAATGTTGTTGAGGTGAATGTTACTTCCATTCTCCAGCTTTATAGAGGTTGATCCAATACCCTTTACGGGATAGTTATTGTTATCTCCAAGTTCCACTAAATAAGTGGATTTTCCTTTTGATAAGGTCTTCAATCGCTTGGAATGACCAGTCATGTGTCTTGATGCACCACTATCAATTACCCAAATGTCTTCATCTTGGAATGTGCCAAAGAGAGCCGAGAAGAGATCTCCATTCTTTTCCTTGATTGATACCTTCTTTGAAGAAGATAAGAAACCCCATGCTTCTAATTGATACCTTCTTTGATATGGCTTGTGATCTTCTTGATGTGCTTCTTCATTGTAGAGGAGATCTTCGTGATGCCCTTAGATAACCTTAGCTATGATACCATGTTGAGAATTAATTAGGGCAATGAAAATGTTAATTCTCTTTAACTTGATAATTGTTTGTGCTTCCTTTTCCTTTATTAGCCTTGTTCCTTGTTATTATAATGTTAAATACATCAAACAACTACCAAAACAATAAGAATAATGACACAATATATAGGTTGCAAGCCAAGGCCAAAACCCCTCTCCTCTTGACGGGAAAACCCTTAAATCTCTTCTCTTCTTATAGATCGTTCAATTGACGAATACCATGACCTAGAGACACAGACAAATACCCTACAAGATCAAGATCAACTCAACCTCCTACTGCAAGAACTTCGACCTCCTACTGCAGATCCGAAATTTTGACTGCCCAGCAACTGCTGCAACTGTTGTTGCCCCTCTTGAAGACTTTGATCTTCTTCGTATGGCCTCTTCTTCCCTTAGCTTGCCAATCCTTGAGACTTAGGCCTAGAGAGACACCCTAAGTGACCTTCGCTTGACTTCTTTCCTCTCTTTCTTCCAAGATCTAACCAAAGATAACCCTTGTGCAGAAACCCTAGCTTTGACTTGTACGTGGGGGAGAGAGAGCTAGCCCAAGCACTTCGACTTCCTTCGATCTCTTCTTCCTCTTTCTTCTTCGACCTCCTTTTCGACCTATTCTTCATATAGAATGAGAGATGAGCGAGTGGTGCTATGTAGGACGAGTTCCTCTCTTTATATAGGCTTCTTCAAGGGGTAGACGTGGCTCTTCACTTAGGCCGACTTGATCTTGGAGGGTATTTCGACACGTTTAAAGACAAAAAATAATTTTTCTTTACAAGATACAATGTGCCCATTAGGGTCTTCAATATATGACAATGACTCTTAGACCTAGGACAAACCCTAAAAGCACTCAATGGGTGTTTGACCTATAAAATAAAAGAACTTGAGCATGAAACCCATGCTCCAATAATAATAATTGCATTAGTTTAACTCGGGGAATTAACACAATTTGCACTTCATCTAGGCATTTTAGTATAGGAAGGCCCCAAGCCTCACTAAAACTTACTTCCAACTTAAGTTGGTTGAATAGACTTTTAGGGATCCTCTACCTCTATTGACTCTTCATTGTGAGATCCAAATATTTGGGCGAGGATGAAATCTGAGGACTAGAGTTCAATTGTAACTTTGCCTTAGCACTAATCAAATAAAATGAACCAAGAACAACATTCCATCACATTTGCTTTGGTTTAAAGTCTCACATGCAAATCTTATTTCAAGAGGCACTTTGGATGCAAGCATTGTAATCTCTTATTTTTGCAACAAGTTTAATTTTCTTGTACTTGGAAATTGACTCATCTTTTGGTTTAATTCCATATTGTCATGAATGGTTGATTTCACTTTCAAGTACTATTATTTTGGGTTGCAAACTTAATTGCATGTTGTCATCTTGGTCTAACATTTGAGTTCTTTGTGTATCCTTTTAAGCAAGATAGTTTCCATGCTTTGATTTGTAGACTTAATCATCTTGAAAGCATTTATAATATCTTGTGCTAACAATTTATTGTTTCACTTTTTATGGTTATTTTGGTTTTCCATTTGAAAGTATTTCACTTCATTTTAAGCAAAATACAATTTCATTTCTTAAAGAGCAAATACTTGAAAGGCACTAGTTGTTCATGCTTATCTTATGATGGATATTGCTCATAGCAATTTTTGCTTATAAATCTTAAAGAGATCATCTATTTAACTCTAACAATTCTCCTAGAAACTCACATCATTTTTAACTTAGCTTTTCATTAGAGACCATCCCCCTTAGCTAACCTAGGAGATAGCTGAAACTGAGCGAGTTGGGATTAGTTTGACAACCCCTTCTCTGGGTTCCCTACAACCAACCACACCTTGTGGGGTTGAAGGCTTTTCTCACTAACTTGTAGGTAGGTGTAGGCGACAAAGTCAGATTTTTGGCGCCGTTGTTGGGGACAAGCTTTCTTGTACCTAGGAAATCGACTAACCTTTTCGTTTTAGCATTTTTGAAATTTAGATTTAGATTCTTGCTCAAGTGGCGACTCCACTCAATCCAAATTTTGCAAGAGTCTCTACTAGGAGAAATTCAAGTGGTCTAGTTAGCCCCTAACTTGATCCTGGACGGGTTTTTAGAGAGAGGTTGAATAGGCATTCTCATAGTAGAGCTCTTGCTAGTCTTGGGCAAGAGGCTATTTCTGATATTCATTTGCTTTTTCAAGTACAAGTAGAGCCTAACATCATGAATGATATTTTTGCTCCTTGTGACTTCATTAACATAAATGGCTATCCTCACAATATCCCTGACAAGGCTATTGAAAAGTTGCCTTCCTTTCAAGGTAACAATGCCATTAGTGCTACATCACATGTGAAAACTTTAATGTTTGTATCTTTAAATAGTGTAACACTGCTAATTAAGAGAATGTGAAGATGAGACTTTTTGTTTTATCTTTAGAAGAGGATGGTCTTGATTGGCTCACTGAGCAACCTACTAACTCATATAACTCTTTACAAGCCATTCTAACTGCATTTTTAGATAAGTTTGGAGAGAAGAAGGAAAATAGGCATTTGATCAACGCCATTAGCAATATGAAGAAAAATGAGAACGAAACCATGGAGGAGTTTAACAAGAGATTCAATGGATTACTAAAAAGCATGCCTGCTATTGTTAAACCTCCTGATGAATTTCTTTTATGCTCATATTTGGATGCTTTTGGTGTTGACACTGCTTATGAGTTGAGAAGGAAGGAGCTTGTGAATTTAGGGTTAGCTCAAACTAAAGCCTTAAAAATGGAAAAGGCTAGAAAGCAATCAAGAAAGTTTGAACTTCCTGGTTTCACTAGAGGGCCATCGAAACCGAATGATTCCAAAGGCAAGGCCAAAGAAGAGACTACACATGATCCTATTAAGGAGTTAACCCAACTCATCAAGAGTATGGAGGCAAATCACACCATTCAAATGAATGTTATCCAAAATCAATTAGTGGCCATGGAAAGAAATTAAGGTGGGAGATTCCCAAATAGAGGAAATGATAGATGGCAAAAGAAAGGACCTTCCAATGACCATAGGCCATCTAATCCACTTGAGTCTACAAACTTAGTTGATGATTCCAGGCCTTATTGTAGACCTTGTGATGACATACATGATGAACTCACTTGTCCTTATGCAAGAAGGATCCTAGAAGGAGATATGGTGGGAACAAGTGAGCAAATCAATGTAGTTGGAAAAGAGCATTATTTGCCCTTGGAAAATTGGATGGGAGGTATGGAGAGTAGTCAAAAAGTAAATAAAAAGTCTCCATCCTCCTATAGTATAAATAATTTTGAAGATTTGGATAGGATCACTGAGTTATATGGAGAGAAGCCTTCATCAACTCGAATTTTAGAGATAGCCAAGGATAAGGAAAGGGGAAAGAATAAAGAAAGAAATCATAGTAAAACTTTCACTTCACCAAATCGAAGTTGAATATTGACTTGGTAGGATGGATTAATAATGCTAAGATTTTAGTTCCTGTCACTGAAATCATGAAGATTCCCTCCCAAAGATATAAATTGTTGAAAGCCATTGATGCTCCCAATGGAAAAGAAATGTCTAATTTTTCTAAGGATAGATATGAGGATGCTCCTATTACTCTACAAAGTAGTGATATGTGTAGAGATAACAGAGACCACCAACCTTTTTTCATCACTATGTTGGTCAATGGAATGCTTTTACACAATTGCATGTTTGACTCTGGGGCATCATCTTGTGTCATGACGAAGAAAGTCATGAATCAGTTAAATTTGAGGATTTCTAGACGCTACCACAACATTTGTGCAATGGATTCAAAGATCATTGAAATGTGTGGTTTGATAAAAGATCTTCAAGTCCACTTAGTTGTACATCCTAACATTATGATCACCATGGATATTGTGGTGATTGATGTGCCTGATGCTTGGGGGATGTTATTGTCTAGAAAGTGGGGAGCTGATATTGGGGGTAGTTTGCAAATAAATTTAAGTTATGCTACCAACCCTAATAGTGAGGGCGTCATGGTTAGATTGGATAGGGAATTGGAGAGAGTTTCATATAGAAAATCCCAAGGAGCCTCATAATGAAATTGTGTATGAATCTAATAACTTGGGAAACTATGCTATCCTGGCTAATTCTTTTCCTCCTTTGGAGGAGGTGGATTGTAAGAAAAATGGAGTTTGGCACATGAATTTTGATGGTGCCCATTCTAGGCATGGTAAGGGTGCTGGAATTTTCCTTACCTCCCCTCTTGGTCACATATTCAAGTTTGCCTATAGATTGGAATTCGATGCAACCAACAATGTAGTAGAGTATGAGGCTTTATTGTTGGGTCTTGAGTTGGCAAAAGACTTGAGGATAAAGTTGCTCAGTATCAAAGGGGATTCTGATCTAGTCATTCTTCAAACTAATAATCAATTTGCATGCAAGAATGATAGATTAAAGAAGTATCGAAATGTTGTTTGGGATAATATGGAATATTTTGATGCATTAGACCTTCAAGCAATTCCTAGGGAAGGAAATAAACAAGATGATGAGCTGGTTGTTGTTGCATCTACATTCTAGCTTGGAGAGAGATTGATGGATGATAAAATTAAGATGGAGATTATCTTTAGGCCATCAGTTTCTGATAATCTTAAGCATTGGCAAATCTTTAATGATGAAAGCCAAGTGGTTTATTTTTAAATAACATGGAGTAATTTTCTGAATTTAAGGCTGGCTACAAAGAGGAAGGATGTGATTATGAGGAGTGTAATGTGGTGACAAATCCCGCTCCTAGGGAACGTGTAGCCTTGAAGCAAGGGTTTGATAGACATGATGCATCAAAGAGAAAAGATGATAAGAAAATTGACCCAGGGGAATTCATTGAAGTGAATATTGGTACCCATCACAATCCAAAGATTATTAAAATAGGCAAGGGTACCAATGAGCAAGAAAGGAAGAATTTGATAAATTTACTTCATGAATATAGAGATGTTTTGGCTTTTTCATATGATGAGTTGAAAGGTTATAGGGAAGATGTTATGGAACATACTAACCCTCTTAAAGATGAAAATGACAAACCCTTTAGGTAGAAACTTAGACAAATCAATCCTAAGTTAGCTCCCTTGGTGCAAAAAGAATTGCAAAAGATGCTTCAAGCTGGTATTATTGCTCACACTATGCATTCCACATGGTGTTCAAACTTGGTTATTGCAAGGAAGAATGGATCAATCAAGCTATGTGTAGATTTTCAAAATCTTAATTTAGCTTGTAAAAAAGATAATTACCCTTTACCTAATATGGAAACATTTTTGCAAAGGGTAACAGAATCTGGAATGATGTCTTTGTTAGATTGATTTCAGGGCACAACCAAGTCTTGGTGAAGGAGGAGGATAGACATAAGACAACATTCACCACACCATGGGGTACTTTTGAATATTTGAGGATGCCTTTTGGATTAACGAATGCTGAAGCAACTTTTCCAAGGGCTATGGACTATGCCTTTAAGGCCCTAATTAGGAAAATTTATTGAGATCTATCAAGATGATTTAACTGTTTTTTCTAAAAATGGAATTTCCCATATAGGCCACCTAAGGCAAATTTTTGATAGGTGTAGAGAGTATGGAATATGCTTAAATCCTGCTAAATCTATTTTTGGAGTGACTGAAGGGAAGTTGCTTGGTCACATCATTTCAAAGGATGGGATCAAGATTGACCCTCAAAGAGTTGATGCTATTCAAAAAATTCCTTTGCCTCAATATTAAAACCCTTCAATCCTTCTTAGGAAAGATTAATTTTCTTAGAAGGTTCATTCCAAATTATGCTGAGATTGCCAAACCCATCCAAACCCTTTTAAAGAAAGATGTTAAGTTTATTTGGGGAAATGAGGGTAGAAAAGGTTTTCAGGAAATAAAGGATTCTATTGTCAAAGCACCTGTTCTAGTAAGCCCTGATTATTCAAAGGAGTTTTTGATTTTCTCTTTTGCATCCTAAGATACTATTGTTGGGGTGTTGCTTCAAAAGAATAATGAAGGGCATGAGCAACCTATTGCTTTTATGAGTAGGTCCCTTCAAGGGTCTGAGTTGAAGTATAGCATCATGGAGAAGCAAGCTTATGCTTTAGTCAAGTATCTTAAACAATTCAGAGTTTATGTGGGGTATTCTAGGATAATTGCATTTGTTCCCCACTCTGTTGTAAAGGATATTTTAGTCCAAGCGGATTGCTTAGGAACTCGAGCTAGGTGGGTCTCGAAGATTCAAGAGTATGATTTGGATACTAGACCTACCAAGTTTGTGAAAGGTCGGGGATTGGCCAAAATCTTGACTGAAGTAAATGAGAAAGCGATAGGAATGATTTGGAATTAACTTCATCGAAACATCAAAGATTGGGTCAACTTGAATGGTATAAAGACATTATTTACTATTTGCAAAATTTATCATGTCCTAACCATTTAGTTGGCCACAAGAGGAGCATTAAGGCTTAGAGCAACTAAGTATTGCATTATAAAGGATGGTCTGGGTTGGAGAAATCCGGAGAGGGCAATACTTAGGTGTGTTGATGAAGTTGAAGCCAAAGAGCTTCTATCTGAGTTTCATTCAAGATTTTGTGGAGGGCATTATGCTGCTAAGACTACCACCCACAAAATCTTGAGGGTTGGTTATTTTTGGCCTTCTATTTTTGTTGATGTGCACAAGTATGTTAGAGGTTGCCAAGCTTGTCAACTATTCACTGGGAAGCAGAAGTTAGCCTCTTTGCCTCTTTAGCCTGTGGTTGTGGAGGCTCCCTTTCAACATTGGGGGCTAGATTTTATAGGGAAATTTACTGAAAGTTCGAGTAATGGCTACTCATGGATTATAACTACCACTGATTATTTTACTAAATGGGTAGAGGTCATCCCTACAAAACATGCCACTGACAAAGTAGTGATAGATTTTCTTGAAGATAAGATTATCACTCGTTTTGGTGTCCTTGCCAAGATTACTACCAACAACACCAAGGCTTTTAGCTCTGTTGAATTCTCGTCGTTTTGCTTTTAAGTATGGCATTGGTTTATCCCATTCATCAAACTACTATCCTCAGGGTAATGGCTTAACAAAGTCTAGTAATAAGAATTTGATAACCATAATCAAGAAGATAGTAGGGGATAACAAACGGGCATGGGCTAGTAAAATTACATATGCTTTGTGGGTTGATAGGATTACAAAGAAGAGTTCTACTGGAAAGAGTCCCTTTGAGTTAGTTTATGGCTTGGATGTTACCCTTCCTATGCATTTGAGGCTACCAGCTTACAAATTGCTACAAAGTTTTACATCTGATAAAGATGTTGTGCAATGTAGGATTGACCAAATTGTAGAATTGGATGAAACCAAAAGAAGAGCCTTTGAGAAATGTTGTAAAAAACAATCTAAGGTAAAAAGAAATTTTGACAAATCATCTAGGAATAGAATGTTTTCTAACAATGATATGGTTTTGCTATGGGATTGCAGGAATGAAAAGCCAAGAAATCATGGTAAGTGTGACAGTTTGTGGCTTGGACCATACATTATCAGGGAAAAAGCTGGATAGAATTCCTACCATTTGAGCACTTTGAATGGAGAACCACTCGAGTTACCTGTGAACGGCCAACTGCTCAAATTGTTCTACAAAGAAAATAATTGATGCCATGGGGCATCTTTTTGTATCATATTTCTAACCTTATCTCGTGCCATTCTTGTTTAATTAGCTTTATTTCACGAATAAATTGTCATTTATGCTCTTAGAATAGATTTCATTTCTTTGTTTCTGTACTTTATTTCATTTGATGATATTTTGAATGGATATTGTTGATATATGTCTTGTCAATTGATGCAGATTCTAGGCTCTTGCACACTATCGCTTTGTATCTAGCATGCATCCCCATATGGAGTCAAATGTTGACCACTAGAGTGGCACCTGATGATTATATGAAGATTCCATTCCCAAGGATGATCCAGAGGGCACTTGTACCATCAAATATCATCAGTCAACAGAATTTTTTAACTCCACTTCTATCTTCTCATCATCTTTCTAGTACCCAGATTCCACACCCTGCGGGGAATTGTAATAAGTGATACTAGTAATGATGAGTTTTTGAGTCTGTAACAGACCTAGGATGTTGGGACTCGATCAGCGAACGAGTACACCTTGGATTGTTTTTTTAATCTAGTTAATTATCCCCTTTTTTTAGAGGCGGATAATTTTCTGGATTTTTTCACTCGCGTTTTACCCCAATGTCGGGGTGACGGTTTGAAGATTGAGCCCCTAACACATCTTAGTGTCTAGAGTCGATGTATATTACCATACTAGATGACACAAAAAAATATGGAATTTGGCTAGGTCTAAGTAGAATTTTTTAATAATTAAAAATTTCCCGCAAAACGGGATTTTTTAATTATTTTCTATTTAATCGTGTAAATAATTGGCCTTAGGAAATGTCTAAGGTGTGTGACTACTCGAAATTCATCCTCAGAGACTCAGCATTATCCTAGGACCCACTTTGAGGGTCAAAAAGCAACTTACAGTCTCTCAATAGCCGATTTTCCTAGTGACAGTGCCAAAAAAATGAAAAAAATTCAATAATTGGAAAAATTTCTAAATTTTTTCAAAGTCAAAAAAAGTCAACCAAATGACATGGTAGTTCCAAATGAAATTCAAAGATGAAGTGGTAATTATGTGGGGCCCACCACATGAAACACAACTCAAAGTCAAAGAAAGTCAAAGGGTGGTCTAAAAGCAGTCAACAAGCATCACGTTGAAGTTCATGCGGTACAACAAAATGTTTGAGGTTCCAAGGTTGATTTAATTTAAACATGGAAGATAATAAAGTGACTTGGCACATAAGATAAAAGAAATCAATATAAAAATATTTGAGTGGGGGACAAGCTGAGTGACATGGCAGCCACCTAGACAAGTCAAAGTTGCACTCAGTCAAAGTAAGTCGAATTGCCTACCGTATCTTTTCCTCTCCACAGATCTGGTAATTAAATTTCAGTGGGGGACATGACTGCCACAAAGGACAAATCTTGTCCCCCCACTTAAATTTATGTTGATTAATGTAAGAAACCAGTTTATAAGGAATGTAAGCAGGCAGTTAAAGGAAGGATCACGCTGGCAGATTTCAACCAATACGCAGAACTGTGTATAATAGTTCGATGGCAATGGATTGACACGTGATCATAGGTGTCATACATGCAATTTTTGGTGAGAGATCAGTGCGAGTTGCCTCCACATGACCGGTCTTCCTCATACACAATGAAGCCAGCCCATACGCACAGTTAACAGCTATCAATATGCAGCAACTAAGGACAACATTGGAATTTGGTTTGCAAGGTGTCATTCCCTTGGATTTTTATTGAGGATTCGATGGGGTAGTTGCCTCCTCTTACCCATTCAAATGCCACACTTAGCAGATTTGGCAATAGAGCTACTATAGTGAAATCATACGTTACCATCTATAGAAGAATACATAGGCCAGCAAAGGAACATGTGAATCTTTGGGATTTCGATCAACTACAATAGTCATCTTGCCACTTGGAGAGTTTGATGTCATTGGGATTGGCTCCAATACCACTTGTCATTTCATCTTTCATTGGGATTGGCTCCCATAGTTCTATTTAAATGAGCTTTTGGCTCACATATTGTATCATGTAATAAGCTATTGGGCTTGAGGAAACTCTGTCATTTTGTACTTGCATACTTTCTTAATACAATCAAAACATTGGGGCTATCTAGTTGGTGTTCTCTTGGCATTATGAGGTGATGTCCTTTCATACTACTGCTATTGTGTTTAATTTCTTTCGCATGTTGGATTAATATTAGTTTATGCTTGCCATCTTGCTTGGATTGATGTGTGCAAGCTATCTTGCACATATCATTGGTTTAGAATAGTATCTAGGGATAAGCTTGCCAATTCATTTTAGGAGGAATGCTTGGTTTATCTTAGTCATTATATTGCTCTAATCTTGTGCAAACTAATACGTGTTCAAGTGTGTAGGAAAAATCTTTTGTATTGTGTGCAGGAATCCATCTGGAAGTGTAAGAAGTCACAATTAGATCAACTCACTCTTAGAGTGACAGCGATCCAGAACTCAGCCATTTTTTCGCTCCAAGTTTTCCATCCAACGAAGAGCAAAAGGGAGTTTTCTTAGTCTATAGCTACTTGATCATCCATTTAAAATTCAAAATACTTCTTTGATTCTCTAGTTCTTTCAAAGTTATATCTCCTATTGAAGAGCCATTTCTAAAGCTAGGCAAGTATAGGGGTTCACTCCCATTACTTGAGCTAGTACTTTGTAAATTAAATTCTAAGTTTAGTTTTGTTTTCTTTTTCTTAATTTCACACTGACATTTGGTATTTTTTTGTGTTTTGCAGCCCATAGGCTTGAGCATTGGGCAGCAAGGAGCTTGAGAAGAAGCTTTGGAAAACTACTCACTCGTGTGTATGCAGGACCCCCTCATGCTATCCAAAGACTGATTTCTAGGGAGGCCATAAGCACTTGGGAGAGAGTTGCAAACTCATCGAGGCCATGGGCCTTTTGAGCCTTGTGAATCTCTTTTGGAGAGGTTTTCCCATCTTCAGGTTTGTTGTTGTTATATTTTTTTGGGGAGAGAGTCTAGCTTTGTTAGAGTCCCATCTTTGTAAAGATCTCTCTCAAATTGTGGGCTGCCCTCTTACAGGCAGTTTTACCCGCTTTGAGTGCCAATAAAAAACAAAAAAAATTGTTGGAGTGAGCTTGGGCTTTTTCCCATGGCAACCCCTTTCCTCATTTAGAGGAGGGATTCTTGTGGGTGGCCTAATCTTGCTTTTAGTTTTTCTTAGCTTTCTAGCTTTTAATTTCATATTGTGCATGCTTAAAATCAACACATTTCACTCCACATGCAAATTTTACTAATCTTGTATCTAAAATCCCACATGCATACACTCTCAAGTTTTGTAAACTATTCCTCTTTGAAGCATTAGTTTAATTTGGGGAATTAACACAATTTGCACTTCATCTAGGCATTTTAGTATAGGAAGGCCCCAAGCCTCACTAAAACTTACCTCCAACTTAAGTTGGTTGAATAGACTTTTAGGGATCCTCCAGGCATTACCCCTATTGACTCTTCATTGTGAAATCCAAATATTTGGGCGAGGATGAAGTCTGAGGACTAGAGTTCAATTGTAACTTTGTCTTAGCACTAATCAAATAAAATGAACCAAGAACAACATTCCATCACATTTGCTTTGGTTTAAAGTCTCACAAGCAAATCTTATTTCAAGAGGCACTTTGGATGCAAGCATTGTAATCTCTTATTTTTGCAACAAGTTTAATTTTCTTGTACTTGGAAATTGACTCATCTTTTGGTTTAATTGCATATTGTCATGAATGGTTGATTTCACTTTCAAGTACTATTATTTTGGGTTGCAAACTTAATTGCATGTTGTCACCTTGGTCTAACATTTGAGTTCTTTTTGTATCCTTTTAAGCAAGATAGTTTTCATGCTTTGATTTGTAGACTTATTCATCTTGAAAGCATTTATAATATCTTGTGCTAACAATTTATTGTTTCACGTTTTAGGGTTATTTTGGTTTTCCATTTGAAAGTATTTCACTTCCATTTAAGCAAAAGACAATTTCATTTCTTAAAGAGCAAATACTTGGAAGGCACTAGTTGTTTATGTATTTCATGCTTATCTTATGATGGTTATTGCTCATAGCAGTTTTTGCTTATAAATCTTAAAGAGTGATAATCTATTTAACTCTAACAATTCTCCTAGAAACTCACATCATTTTAACTTAACTTTTCATTAGGGACCATCCCCCTTAGCTAACCTAGGAGATAGCTCAAACGGAGAGAGTCAAGATTAGTTTGACAACCCCTTCTTTGAGTTCCCTGCCACCAACCACACCTCGTGGGGTTGAAGGCTTTTCTCACTAATTTGTAGGTAGGTGTAGGCAGCAAAGTCAACAGGTTCAATTGAAGCTAAAGAGCAGTTAAGAATTATTTAACTTGATATCAGAAGAAAACATTTAAATTATCCAGAGCAAGAATCAGAATGTATCTTTCAACAAATTATGTTCATCAACTTTCTGTAGAATAATTCAGATTTAAGAACACATAAGTATGGAAACAAAGAAATAAACACATAGACAGTGAGAGAAGCACTTCACTAAATAGTCCAACACATGAATCCTATGAAAAATGTCATTTTTATTATTAATCAACCCATCAAATGAAAATAGTACAATAGCATTCTAGAATGCAAAAATCAACCCTTCGTACTTCAAAAAGAGAAGTATTTATAAGTTATATACAAAATATCATGTTAAAACTGACTAGGATGTATTTTAGGAATTCCTAAACAAAATCTATCTAATTGTTACAATAATTTAAGAAAATTGAAACTGCTTGAATTGGTGGCACGAGATTTGTGGAACTGCTGAATATCTAGCCCTTCGAATTCCGTTGTGTTGTTGACGCCAAGTTGTACAACCAAGTCATCTGCTTACTCCAGTAACTCGCACAATTGATCCCAATGTTGTTCACTGGGGATAGATGTATTGAGTAACTTCCTGTAGACCTCGTCCACTTCAGTATACTTAGCAAAAGTTGGTTTGAAAATGAAGATGTGCTTGATTTCATACTGGATCTCTAAATCATATATCAATGCTTCTAAAAATGCTTTCCCTGCTATGTTGCCTTTCACTCCTACAAACTTAGAACCATCTTTACCAATGGTCATTAATTTTTGGCTGTAATCTGACCATGTGATGAGCTTGGCATTTATCACTAATAAACTAGGAAGTCCCTTTTTGTAGAGGACTTCCAATTTGCTGAAGAACCTCTGTACACCTATGCCCAGAACTTGACATTTTTCTTCCAACTGCCTGATCAAATTCCTTTTGGTCGGCACCTTTTTTACCTCCAGTATGGTCTCAGTCTTGTCTTCAATCTCTAGTTCTTCTAGCTCCTACTTGTTTTTGGAATTAAGGAACTTAATGAGCTATGTGGCTTCACAAGGTTTATCACCCAACTGCTCTCTGATTTCTTGAATGGCTTCATTAGATTTCTCAATTAATTCCTTCTGCTCAAATATGATCCATATAGATGGCCAAATTTCTATCATGGCTTCATGTGTCCTTTTCCAAATGTTATCTTTAACCTAGGCTAGGGTATTACCCATGGTAGTTTCATTTTCTATCTGTTGCACTCTCTGGGTAAGCCTCTGGGATTTGTGCAGCTCTGTTAGGAGAGAATTCTCGTATCTGGTGTTCTGGTCCTATAGGATCTTTACATCCTCTCACAGCTTTTTTATCTCGTCTCCTTGTATCGACATATTTTCCATTGATTGGGACAATTTAATTGAATCATCTGTAGTTGAGGTTGTGGGTGTTGTAGAGGAGGATGCTCCTGCTGTAGGAATGCCTGTTTGAAGTAGTGATGCAATAGGCACTGCATCAAGAGGAATCATAACAAGTTGAGAATTATGTTCTTCCTCTTTGATCAGTTTATCCATCTCTACCTCCATTTTCTTAATCTGGGCACTCTGTTCCACTAGTAACTTCAGCATTTCCTCTTTCTTTATCTTCGTTTCTCCTAATTCCTTTGCCTGAGGATCCTTAGTAGCTGGTAGTTTTAATTGCTTCCTTATGGGTGCTATATCAACATTCTTCTTCTTAATACTCTCTTCCATGGCCTTTGAATTAGTTGGATCAAAGCTTGCTTTAATCAACATCTCCTCTAAATATTTAATTCTATTGTCTTTGGCTAGAGAGGAAAATTTCTCCAATTTGAGTTGTGATTGAACATTGTTCAAAGATAGTTGTAGCTTGGAAGCAATAATAGCAGTCTATGTGAAAATTGAATACAGCATCTCTCCTATTTGCCTGTGCATGTACATCTGGTTCAAAGGATGGACATTTGTTGCCTCAAACTCAAATGTAGTATGCTTGAAATCCATTGTTGATTTAGGTTGAGGTACTTGGTCCTGCAAGAATGCCATATGCATTCTTCCTTTCTCTGTATCATAGGTTGAAATGAGCCTGTGTTGAATTGGGCAAGATTGTTTCCTGAATTGAGTGTAAATATTGTCATGGAGGGCTTCATTACTCTGTTTGATTTCCTTGTACCTTTGAAATATGTCCAGCTATCTCTGTTTTGTAAATGACTCTGGTGTATGAGGTGTTGTGGTTGGATTCTCTTTAGTGATTGAGGATGACGGAGAATCAGTTGTGCTGCTACCAAACTTTAAAATATGAAGACCAGAGTGTACAAAAGTACTTTGTGTTTCCTCCACTAGTGGGAAATCTACCTTAGAGCTTGTTTTTGTTTTCTTGGAATAAATCTTGAATTCCTTGGCTAAGACTTCTGTAAGGGAAGGTGAGTCCTCTTCTTTCGGTATTTTCTCAGTTTTCCCTCTAGGGGTAGGAGTCTCTGAAGCGGTTATGGACAACACTTGCTCCTCAGTCTCCTGCAATGTGTTCTCTACCCAATCTTGTTGATTCATATATTTCTCAATCTTTGGTCTTTGGGTATGTACATAAGAGGTTGCCTTCTGTTCCAACCTCAACTTAGAAATTACCCCAAAGGGGTCATAAGACCATGTGAAGCTAAGGGGAAAATTCATCTATTTTAGAAGGAGGTTTGCTTCCTCTCCTGCTGCTCTGCTATTACGGATAAATGGCCCTATCTATGTTTTTATTCTGAACTAGGATTTCTTCTTGGCCGCCACAAAGTGAATGTTATCTGATTGGATTATTTGCCTGATGTATTCTAAGGCAAATATCCTCATAGGAAGATATTTTGGCAGTTTATAGAGTGGCAGCTCAGAGCCATAAACCCTGATCTTTGTATAGTTTTGGTATAAATACCAATCTCCTGTCTTCACCTGCTCACTGAGATGCAACACCTTTTGAATGTCCTCACTGATCTTAGGAATTTGTTGGCCATTCAGCGAACAAGTTGTTGGATATATGAACTGATAAATAAAATCTTCGAACATGTACTCCTGTGAATGTTTTCTGATAATTGAGGTCCAAAAGATTATGGACTGAGACTATCCCTGTTGATTTAGTTTCTGAACTGCAAAAGGAAACCTGTATGTCTAGAAGAAAATAAACATATGCGTGAGAATAGAAGAGTATCTGAACATTCCTTCAATTAGAAACTGAAGGAATTGTTCATGTATTACATCTGCAAGAAAGTGACCATAGTGAAAAATGATTGAAAGTCCTTCTGTGGAAAGGGTGGATAGAAAGCCTAAAATAGGCTCATCTATCCATTCATCTGAGAAATACCCAAGTATGCAAGACAAGACAGAGATGATTTGTCTGGTTCTTTGGAGGAAAATAGAAGAGGGATAAGGGGGGTTTTTCTTGGGCAATTGAGAATCCTCTAGCAGGAAGACTTCAAAAATTTTGGCTCTCTAGGGAAAAGTGAGTTTTTGGTAAATCCTTTGAGAGCATCAATTGAGAAGGGAGTCAAGGATTCACTGCGGGATCTGCAACATCTGGTTTATATTCTCAAGGGTAATGGTGAAAATGATTTCACCATTAGGGGATATGATGGCTCTTTTGCTTGAGAGATAGGAGGCCTGGCATTTGAGGAGAAACTTTGGGAAATAATAGGATTGAGGGAAAATGAATAGGGGTAGTCTGGATTGCCAAAGCCCAATTTCATCTGATTGGTCTAGATAAGTGTCTCGAAACCAACAATGTAATTCAAAGAGGTTGAATTCACACTGTGTTTCGGCAATTTTGTAGTCTCTGTCAACTAAGGGAATGTGATCTAAATCCACAGAGGAAGAAAGCATTGGGTTTACCATAGTGGCATCAGTTTTGGTTTTGCGAGCCATTGCGATAACTGAGTAGAATTGCAAAGGATGACAATGCTCGTTGAACGGGAAAAGAATTCACAGGTAATTACTCTATCAGTAATGGATGATAGACGAGGAAAACAAAGATCGGATTGATACCTCTGTGAGAGTATGAGGGTGAGGAAAGAAAGTGATCAAGGCGAGTACAGGGATTTATAAGTTCACAATGGAGCGGGACCGTTGGCTGAAACGGTTGTTTAGGGGAGCATTTACTCTGCAACGAGAGGAAGTGGCAATGGAAAGGTGTAACAGTCGGTTGACGTGGCGACAAGTGATAGGCAAAAAAAGGCATGGGAACGTTGGCGGGAATGGGCGCGGACTGAGCGGTTTTCGGAGGGGGGTATGAGTAGTAAGTGGTAAGTGACGTGGGGTGTGAAAAGGTGTGAGAGGGAGATGTAGCGATGGGGCTCGACGGGGAAACAACTTTTTCGGACTCCTCCCCCCCCTTGCCGATATAGAAAAACATGGCAAGGGGGCTGAAAGGGCCTGGGAGCCGTCCAATGAAAAGGGGATCATTATCGGGAGGGGTGGACCGTGGATGTGCACGGTTTACAATAAGGTCCAGACATTGGACAAATAATATCAACTGTTAACATTTTTCATAATAAGTTCAATTTTCCCCTAAACTAACTCAACTAAAGCGATTAGGGTGCCTTTAGGAGTGCAAACCCTTATTTATTTTGCAATTTAAATGACTAAACACCTATTCAAAAACTAATCTAACAATTGAATTAATCCAGATTACACTGTTGGATTAATTTATTCACCTAATTTACCTAATCTAATCTTAGCCAAGATTACACTGTTTGGCTAACTTATTCATTCTAATCTAATTGACATACATTGAAAATTGCTTGAACATGATTAAACAATATGTTTCAAACAAGAAAAAGGATTGTGGCATGTTGAACAAGTTGCACACAATTTCATGAACTTATTCTCCAAAAATTATTGTACTATCAGTGGCACTTCAACTAGCATCACTTTCACATTTTATTTTTCTTTGGGGTTCTTTTATCATTTTTTTTATATATACCCTTTTTTCCATTTTTTTTTATTTAAAGAACCTTTTTTGGAAATCATTTGCAATATGTAATATTATTTACAATTGAAAGTACTGAAAGAAAACATTCAATCATTATTTGATCCTATGAATTATAGGAACCTAACAGTGTGTTCAATCGACAACCGAGGCGTGCAACAACAATGTGAATGGGGCAGCGATCGCTGCAAATCAGCGGATTCGTGCACAATGACAACAATCCCATGTTGATTTTTGTAGCATCAGATGTGTTCTAGCCACGAAACTCTCTACTGCAAAAAGGTGCCATGCACAGGGAAAGTGGCGCGGTGCACAGGATGGAAAATTGCTATTTTTGCCCAAAACCTCTATTTTTCGCCTAGTTTTTTTCTCAGTTTGACTTTTTTCTCTCTCATGGTCAAACTCATGATGTAAATTGATGTAACTTGATGGATTTTGATGTAAAAATGAATAAAATTCACTGATGGAGGTAGATACATCATGACTAGGTGGTTTTCAAATTGAATGAATCAGTTTCCTAGATTTTAGAGGCAAGTTGTTCCACTGCCTACTTTTCAGTTCTTAGTTTAGATCTTGTTGAAACTGCTCCTAAACTCATGAATTCGATCCCTAAAGGCTAGCATGAGTTGTTTGTTGCCTATATCTAGTACTTTTTTAGTCATTTGTAAAGGTTGGACTCTTGTGAATGCTTTAAGCATAATTGTACATCATCTCTGCAGTTTGGCAAAGGAATAGAGATTATAAGAAGGAGTTTGATGGGCACTTGGAAAAAACATCGAGATATTGAGATATAGAGATCGAATTCTCAAGAGTAGCAGCATTGAGTTGTCAAAGAGAGACCGAGTGATCTTCTTGCAGTGAGGGGTAGGGATAGTAGACTAGAGGGGATTTTTCCAATCCCGATGAGTGCAAGGCGAAGAAGGCATCGAGAGGTTCAGAGAGGCAACGTAGTGCCACGTAGAGGCAGCAAAGTGCTTTAGAGGGAGTCCGCAATTTTGCTAAGGAGCAGTCGAGATCTAGTGCCAAAAGCCGGAGTGTGAGTCCGGAGGGCTAGAGAGTCGAGTTTCCAGTCGACAGAAGGTTAAAAGGAGGAGGTGACGTAGTCCCTTGAGCTGTGACACAGTGATTGCCTAAGCCCACGCAGAGACTGCATAGAGATAGCATAGGGCAGCTCATCCAGAGCCCGGATTAATGTTAGGTCTCCAGTGACAGTGTGAGATATTTTCTCACTACCTCTTTGCCAGTTTATTCTCTGTATCAGATAGCCAGTTTAGGCATCCAATGATTTGTACTCAGAAAACTACTGCTTAATAATAAAACCCTAGATTTTTGCACCGGTTTTCCCGTATTGGGTTTTTCCAGGGACATTTGTCCAAAAATAATGATGTACGTGTGTGTGTTTACTTCTTTCCTTTGCAAAATTTTGTTTCCACGGTATTTTAAGTTGTGAAGGTTGCAGTAGATTTTATTTCGATGTTCACTGTGTAACACTGTAAATAACTTGATTCATAAATTAACAAGTAGGAGAAATTTAATCAATTGTTGCAGTAGAGATTCAAGGTCACTGAATTTTCACATCCCAGACATAGTGGTTGGTCATTGTCGGTTGGCTGACTGGCCAATGGTAGCATGTCAAAGTGGCCGCTAAAATTCACTGTGCCTTTTTTGATTTTTTTTTTTAAATTTAATTTTTTTCCTATATATATTCCAAAAATTTTCCTGGTAATGTTTTATTATTATTATTATACTATTTTCTTTGTTTCTTTCCTTATATATATATATTTTAAACTCTCTTTTTCCTTTTTTTTTAAATATATATACTCCTCTTTTCCTTTTTGTATTTTGATGACCTTTTTTTGTTAATGGCCAAGGGCCAAATTTTTTTTAAATGGCCAAAGGTTTAATGGGTAAATGGAGAATCTCCAAAACTGTATAGCAAAACACTTGAATCACGACAACAACAAAGTTGATAGGTTGATGGCCAAAGGCCGGATCAGACTGTCTTTGTGCAGCAGTTGAGCAGCGAGAGGATCGAACAGCGTTGATACCAATGTTACGAACAAAGTTCGTACTCTACAATAATCTTCAAAACACGTTGTACACAAAGACATCCATTGAGGATACAATATATATGTATAAAATATATGAATAAGAATGTGATTATTAGATAATACTAAGGTTCCCGCATATATAGCTAGGTAGGTACCCTTTCACGAACGGTCATGTCCATAGAGACATGCCTCTTCAACACTAATTATTAGTTAAGTAATCATTATTTATTATTATTATTATTTTTATTATTTTTATTATTTATATATATATTTTATTCGTAACACTGGCATGTACTTCAACAAGCAGATTTGGAAATAATAGTTGATTCTGGCAATGAATATCAACTCCATGCATGCATATGCACAATCAGAATTTGAATCTCTATGCATAGCAGCTCAGCACGTCCATAAGACCAGGGAGTCAGCCTCTATTTAACCTCAATGCAACCCAAAAATATGTTCTCCAAGGATTGATGACAAATGTAGCAAGAGAGACTCCAATCTCTGGTTCGAATCAACTAGACAACCACTTTAACTCGGTGCTTTTATTGTTATGTCTTCTCCTCAAAACTGTACAGCGAGATTGCGGCTCACTTTTAGTCACAAATACCATCTTCTAGGGAATAGACTCGACCAGGAAAGAGAGAACAACCACTCCTTTTATTCTAACAAGCAATTCGGCTTTGGCATGGTTGGAACTTGGACGCAGACTTCAACACAACAAAAGAAAGATGTAACTTGCACTCTAAGGAAAGGAAACTCGAGCTACTAAACTCCAGAACTCGACCTTGCTTCCCACCATTGTTCTCATTTTATATCTCAGAGGATTCGACCCATAAAACAAGAGAGAAATTCGTCCTTCTCCAATTGTGGTAGCGACTTTGGATTTGGCTTGAATCTTCTACCTGAAAGATGATAAATGAAGAACAATAAATCAGAGATTCAACAAATAACACCTCTTCTAACTCAAATCTCTTATGGATCTTTTTTTCCTTTGAATTCCGACAATGAAATCTGAGTGATTTCACTCCTTGAACCAATTAGAGTGTCTAGTTTCAACACTGAAACTAGCTATGGCGGCTAGGGTTTCCAAACCCTAAGATTCTCCTTCAAAACTCTCTCCAAGAGCTCTTTTCTCGAAAACTCAAATGCACAAATGAGGAGTCTCCTCATTTTTTCTCTTTTAATAACTTGTGGCCACTTTTGTCGCCATTCTACCCTTTTAACTTTTATAAAGTCACATTATAATTTTTCACTTTATAAAATTAAAGTGACTTTTCAATTGCCTAGGAAATGTCCCATTTTCACCCCTTAGATTTTTATAATGTTTCCTTAGGCAAATGAAGTCCCCTTATTAAATTTTTCCCCGCTTTAGCCTATGAGAACCACATTAGGATAGCGGACTCCATCATAAGCTTCCTAAGTGGTCAGGGACATTACAATCCTCCCCGCCCAAGATTGTTTGTCCTCAAGCAATTTCAACTCAAGATGTTTGAGCACCTGCTCACCTTCCTAGGTGACGCCTTCCACAGGTAAATCCTTCCACTTTACCAGGTACTCCTTTATTGTTCTACCCCGCAACTTCCTCTCCCTTGTTTCTAGGATCTTTTCGGGGACCAAGATCAATTCCCCTTCCTCTTCTAATGGTGAGAGTTATGTGTAAGTGACAACATGTTGTCCTAGGGCCTTTTTCATGTCACAAGACATAAAAGACATTATGAATCTTACATCCTTCAAAAAGCTCGAGTTCATAGGCCACTTCTCCTACTCGTCTCAGAATTCTAAATAGCCCATAGAACTTGGGTTTCCGCTTTACTGCCCCTTTGTTTTGAGTGATGACTGTCTATGGGGCTGAAGATGGAGGTACACCATATCTCCCACTTCAAAATTGTGCTCCACTTTGTGTTTGTCTACATATAATTTCTGTTGATTCTAAGCCATGTGTAAATTATCCTTGAGGACCTTTAAAATTTCTTGGCTCTTCTGAATCCATTCCTTGGCCAGAGGTGCTCGACTATCCCCAAATATCCTATCTACAAATGTTGGGGCATCATACCCATATAATGCTTTGAAGGGAGTCATGTTGATGGACATGTGGAAAGTGGTATTATAGCAATGCTCTCCCAAATGCAACCACTTTACCCATGCCTTTTGTTGGTCGGTTACATAATTTTGGAGATAGCCTTCTAACCATTTGTTGACTATCTCTATCCACCCATCAGTCTGTGGGTGGTAGTTGGTACTCGACGTTAGCTCAATCCCCATAAGTCTAAAAAGCTTCTGCCATAATCCACCCATGAACTACTATCTCTATCACTGACAATGGTCTTCGACAACCCATGTAATCTGAAGACCTCCTTGAAAAATAGCTCAGCCACCTGCGATGTTGAATATTTTGACGATACGGCAAAGAAATGAGCAAATTTTGTGAGTCAACCTACCACCACTTATATACAATCTTTTCCTTACACCAAAGGTAATCCAGTGATAAAGTCCACGAAAATGCTCTACCACTTCTACTCTAGGATAGGGAGTGGCTGCAATAAACCTGTTGTATGAGTGTGCTTTGCCTTGTTCTGTTGGCAAGTGTTGCACTCCTTCACGAAACTCAACACGTACATCTTGTGGCCTTTCCAAGTGAACCTCTCCCTAATCTTCCTGTAGGTCTTTAAATACCCTGGATGCCCTACTAAGGGTGAGTTGTGAGGTGCCTGCATAATTCTCTCCTTGAGCTATGATTCTAGTACCAAATAGATCTAATTTTTATAGTAAATGATATCATTCACAAACTGGGACCTATCATCGTGAATCAACCCCCCAAAATTTCATAGGCAAATTTATTCTTTGAATACTCCACAAGCAACAATGACCTCTAATCATCTATCACCTCTATGAGTGAGAAGGTGGGTGGCATCCACTGTTGAAGAATCTAACTAGTGTCGGTCTTCATAATTGTACTCGAGTCATAATGTAATACATTTGTCAAAAGGAAAAGAAAATTATTATAATATATATATATATATATATATATATATTAATTATGAGCATGGGTTTCATGCTTCTAGGTCAAGCCTCCATTATAGGCTTTTAGGTTTGTGTCAAAAGTCAAAGTCATCGACCCTTCTTGGGCTTTACATGTCAGGAAATAAAATTATTTTTATTGTAATTGAGTCATTATTTCCTCCACCATCAAGTCGGCCTTCCCTCATATCAAGTCGACTTCAAGAAGGACAGCTTCAAACCACTCTATATATCAAGCATTCGACCTACCTTGGGAGATTAGAAGCATGAATTCGCTCTACAATTAAAGTGCCAAGAAAGGGGTGCAAAGTCTAAGGAGATAAGTGAAAAGGACAAGCGAAAAATGAGAAACAAGTCTAACTAAAAGACAGGAGTCTATGCCTCAAATGTGAAGGACCATGACTAAGTTGCAGGGGCCAAAGGTTCAGAATATATCTCAGAAATTGCAGGGCCGAAGTGGAAAGCCAAGCTTCAAGATTGCAGAAAAGAGAAGATATTTTGTTGAATAACTAATGTTGACAATTTATCACCATGGGAGGCTGACTTGATGGATGGAAGGGAGTCTATATCTTGGTTTAAGGTCAAGGTTGTCTCATTTGATTTGAATTTACTAGTGGAAGAGTTTGAGTGGGTTTTCCCCTTCTTAAGGGTTTTGCCCTGGCTAAGCACCTACATTTTGTGTTTTGTGTTGTGATCTTTATTGTTTGGCATTTGTCTTGATAATAAGAACCTAATAAATTGAAAATAAGAATTTAATAAACATCACAAGAAAGTAACAAATGAAGAGAAATGAAATTAAAAATTTATCCTATCTAAGCTACCCTAGATTTCTCAACATCCTCAAAAGTGCATCGGCCACTATATTGTTTTTGCCTTTGAGGTACTCTATCTCGAAGTCGTGGGCCTGCAATTTACTGATCCACTTTTGTTGCCTCTCACTCAGTTCTTTTTGTTCCATGAGGAACCTCGGGTTGTAATGGTTTGTCTTCACCTTGAACTTGTTCCCCACCAAATATTGCCTGAATTTGGCTAATGCATGCATAATGGCCAACATCTCTTTGTCATAGATCAAATAGTGTCTTTCATAATCTCTGAGTTTGCAGCTCTCGAACACTATGGGGTGATGGTTTTGCATAAGGACTACTCCTATTCCCATACCCAAAGCATCTCCAGTACAAATGGCTAGGTGAAATTTGGTAGTGCATGTACTCATCACCTCCTTCATCCTCTCAAATGTTTCTTGTGCTTTCTCTGACCAACTGAAGGCTCCCTTCTTGGTAAGTTCAGTAAGAGCAGCTACTGATTGTGAGAACCCCTTAACAAACTTCCTATAATAAGTGCAGAAACCAAGGAAGCTCTTTAGTTCTGTAACAATCTTTGGGATGGGCCACTGAATGATTGCCCGGATTTTCTCTTGATGTACTTGAACCCCATCATGTCCAATCATATGCCCTAGGTAGAGCATCTTTGTCATGCCAGATTCACACTTGGACTCCTTCGCATATAACTCATTTTCCTCCAATAGTCCCAACACCTCATCCAAGTGCCTCAAGTGGTCTTCCCACGTCTTGTTGTAGACCAATATGTCATTCAAGAAGACCAACTGGTACTTACGCAATTGTTTATTGAACATATGTGTTCATACATGACTCGAAAGTCCCAAGAGCATTGGTTAGCCCAAATGGCATAACCAAAAACTCGTAGTGCCCATAGTCACACTTGAAAGTTGTCTTCGGGGTGTCTTGCTCCTGAACCTGAATCTAATGATAGCCAGAATGAAGATCAACCTTCGAAAAATATTTGGCCCCTTTCAATTCATCCATCAGCTCATCTATCCGAGGAATAGGATACTGATTTTTTATTGTCCTCTTATCAAGAGCCCGGTAGTCTATGCACATCCACAAGGAGTTGTCCTTCGTCTTAGCCATCACTACCTAAGAAGCGAACGGACTAGAGCTAGGTCAAATATGGCCCAACCTCAACAGCTCCCCTATGGCTTTCTCTATCTCGTCTTTGTAGACCTTGGAATGTCAGTAAAGATTGGTTACCATTGCATGCACACCCTCCTCCAATTATACAACATGCCCAAAACCCTTGTCTAGTGATCTATCTAGAGGAAGGTCAGCAACAACCTTTTCGTGTTTATGAAGCAATACCTGAATGTCGTCTAAGTGTTGTCGTGGCTGCTCTAACTGCCTGTTATCTGTAATACGGCACTATACTGCCCACTCAACATTGCCTTGCCTCAAAGACTGCTTCCATGTGGTTAGATGATGCTAGCCTTGGTGGGTATTGATGCATGGCACTCAAAACTACCTTTCTACCATCTACTAGGTCTTTGAATTCCATCTCCATATTTCATTGGTTTGTAGTATACTTCCCAATGTGATAAAGCCACTAACATCCTAACACCGCATTGGTGTCTAGCACATCTGCCACAAAGAAGTCCTCGGTCACTGTATAGTTCCCCATGGATATTTGTGGTTTGGGGGTGTATCTATTCATATTGCAATCCATCTGATGTTTCCCAAGTATGACGATCGTAAAACCATCAAACTCCTCAGTAGGGATCCCCCTTCAGTCCACCATATCCACATCTATGAAATTGTGAGAAGCCCCACTATCAATCAACATTGTCACCTTGTGCCCTGCTAGAACCCCCCTGACTCTAAAAGTGTGATATCTAGGTAATCCTGACATAGAGGTAATGGAAGGAGCTTTGCCCCCTCCATGTGAGGACTCGCCTCCAACTGTCTGCGACATTTGCCCCTGTACCTGTCCCTATACCTATCCCTGCATTGGCTCCTCATCACCATCATCATTATCACTCTCCGAGTACACCTCAATATAGTGAGCCTCGACCACCTTGTCCTTGCCAGCACACTTGTGCCCTGGTGCCCATGGCTCCTGATAGCAGAAACATAGTTTCTTCTTTCTTAGCTCCTTCCAGGTCTCCTCATCCATCTTTGGTTTCCCGGTCCACTCCTTTTGAAAGGGCTTGGCTTCTTTACCTTTTTGAGGGAAAGAAGGTTTAGGAGTGAATTTATTTTTAGACACGGCACCCTCCCAAGTCCCTGGTCTTGTTAATTGTCACACGAAGAGTGGCGAGTTCAAAACCTTTGACCCATCCACGTAGAGGTTTTTCCAACCCCTCTACAAATAGCATCACCAACCTAGCCTCCGAGATATTTGTGACCATGATAGTCAACCTTTAAAACTCTGAAATATAAGCCTTCGGACTACCTGTCTGCTTGAGTTTTGCCAACTCTCTAAAATGGAGCTCCCGATCCGTCCTGTCAAATCGCTCAATGGGTCTCTAAGTGAACTTGGTGTATGAGGTGATGTTGTTGTGACCTATAGTCACCAACCCATGGTACCACCACTCATGGGCCTCACCATCCAAGTGTAATGTGGCTAATTTATTAGCCTCCTCCTCTGTCATATGATGCAACTGGAAATAGGTATCCAGCTTCTGAACCCATGATCAAGTTGAGCATTTGGATGACCCATCAAAGCAAGGGATGGTCACCTTGCCCAATGTCTTTTGCAGTTCCTAATTTTGCCTCGAAACTCTCTCAAATGTTTTAAGTCTGCTTTTTAGCTGAAGGTGGCAGAAATCAATGAAGCTCATGGCAGACTCAAATTCTCATCCCAAAACTCTATATTCCTCTAAATAATTTGCATAAGGAATCCTTTGACTAGTCTGCTTTGTTTGATCATCTGTTGTATCACATAAAAATTAAGGCATATATAGGGTCTGGGTGTTTTATTAAATGTGTGTCAATGGCTCTGTGTAGCACCATGTGATTGGCTACCCTTTGCACTATTGGACCCTTCTCCATTCATAGGTTCCTTTTTGGTGGAAGTCCCTCTGCTTGTCATCCCTTTCATTGGGTCTATCGTCCCTTTTTGGCCTTTAGCCAAATCATTTATTGCCCTGAGCAAATTGTTGAAGGCATGCTCCTCCATATCACCCACATTTGGCTCTTCTATCTCAGGTGTTTCTTCAACTTTTTCCCTTTATCTGGAGTTTCTTCACTCTCACTATCTGGGATATCTTCTTTTGTAAGAGGAGTGGGCTATCTGTAGGTATGTTTCCTTTTATAAGTTATCCCTATAAAAGGACTTTCCTCAGTCATGTTGTTGAGAAATCAATATGGCAGCTATTTAGGGTGATTTCACTTAACTTGATAGTTGCTTGTGATGTTCTTTTATTTCTTTGATTGTATTCTTCCTCTACTGCTTATTATTATGTTCTTTATCATCAAACAACTACCAAAAACATGAAGATCATCAAAGACAAATGGAGACAAGATGTAGGCTACAAGCTAGGGCCAAAAACTCTCCTAGAGAGGAAAAGCCAAAAGAATATCTTCTCTTCTTGTAGACAATTCAAATGAGAATTCCAAGACCCAAGACCCAAGACTAAACCCTCCTCCAAGCACCAAGTCATACTTCCAACAAATGTTCCTTCAACGAAGCCCAAGTCAACAAGAGTCAAACTTCTTCAAAATAGCTCCAATCAAGTCCTCGGCCCTACAACTCAAATCTGCAACTCGACCTGTAATATTTCAGACCTCTAGCAATAGATAAACCCTGGATTTGCTCGCACATGTGAGCTAGGATGATCAAAATTTTGTCTTGTTCTTCTTCCCTAGGGTTTGCACTTTGTTTCATTGACTTTCTCCTTAATTTCTTGCCATTCGCTCTTTGTTCTTCTTCAGATCGAACATATCTGTACGTATGTCCAAATGAGGTTGAAGTCCTTCTACTTATATGCTTCTGGTGGGGTCGCATTATGCTTCACTAGGCCGACTTCTCCTAGACAGGCCGACTTGGTCTTGGAGGATTACTTTGACAATTTAGACACAAAAATACATTTTCTTTCTTGCAACAAGTTGCCCAACAGGGTCTCACAAATATGATAATGACTTCTTTGACTCATGACATTAATTCTTTTGACTTGATAAACCCTAGAAACGTGAAGAACATGCTTGACCTCAAAAGACCACTTGACTTGAGCATGAAACCCATGCTTATAAAAATCATAATAATAATATTTTCTTTTTTCTTTTTCTTTTACATCAAATATACAATACCAAGAGTACATGAATCATTATGAAGACCGAACCTAGTTACATATTTGAACACTCCCCCTTAACTAGGGAGGTATTCATAATTGCTTAACCAGTACAAGGAAGATCTCAATTTGAAATGTTCCAAGAATAGTACAACAGCATAAACAATGCTAGATACCATCAAGACCAAAAACTGCCAAGGTATCAATCTAGGTGTCATCAAGGCTACCTGCCAAGACACCAACTCAATAGGGACTAAGGTGTCATCAAGGCAACTTGCCACTATAGGTACCATCAGGCTACATCCCTAGTATCAATCCAACTGGATATAGATACCATCTAGGCCTCCATACCAAGACACCAACCCTCACGGGGATCTATATAGATCTAGGTATCATCAAGGTCAAGATATCAACATTAAAACGAAGCTCCATATCATCAAGACCAAGCTACCCTCCCACATAGGGATCTAGACATCATTAAGGCCAAACTATAACTGAGATCTCAATACCAACCCGGCCAAGATGTCCTCCAAAGTACCATCATATGGGCACGCAGCGTAAGGTACTCATCTCTCCCTCTCAAAGATATCCATTAATCGAAGCATGCTTATCAAATATTCAAAACTTCTCCAGGAGAGATCGACACATCAGCTACTTGTTCATCCATCAAAACACATTGTAGCTCCACAATCCCAACTAGTATCAAACTTCCAATATATTGGTTCTTACTATCAATATGCTAGCATAAAATCTGGGGTCTACAACCATTTTGACGTTGCTTATAGCATCCAAACAAATCTCGAGAGAAGCTTCATTTTCCAACCTCGCAGTCATCACCATACTCAGCCTCAACACTACTCAAAACATTCGAGTCTTATTCACGACTCATCAAAACTAATCACCAATAGTGCTTTAGCTATTCTCTGATTTCATTCTCTCCTCATGGCCTTCACTAGATGTATGGTTGTTAGTCCTGGCCTAGTACATGACACATGAAACAGAGAATCATGTCCTCCCTCTCAACTAGGGAGATGAGTCCATCATCAACAACTTTATTCTTCCAGCTACACAAGTTCTTTCTTTTGCATCCTCATGTCATCAGAGAACTTCGACCTTTAGGAACATCATTCCTTTTATCTTCATATGGCAACAAGGTCATCTTTCAATCATCAGTGTAAACTTCAATGTCATCAGGGTTCTTACAGCTCCCCCTTTCCATATCATCATAAAGTCATCATCAAGTATGAGGTAGGCATACAACCTCTTGAAAGCTATGTACATGAAAATCTCATTAACAAGTACAACCAAGCACAAATATATATGTACAAGAGTATGAAGTTAACTTTATCAATCTAAGGTTATCATGTCATCACAATGAGAGCATCTAGGATTATCAAAACTTTAATATTAAGCCGTAGATATCCAACAACTAAACCATGTTAGGGTTTCAACCATAGCCGAAGCATTTACACCTGGGGTTTCACTTTCATGCCCTAGGATCTTATATCAACCTCTACTAGAGTTTTGTCATAAACCTTAGATATTATCATCAAACCCTAAAAAGCTAGGGTTTCACTAAAGTGAACAAATAGCCAAAGATAGCATTACAAGGGTTGATCTAATCTAGAGATGAATCACCCTAACAATATAAGAGCCTTCATGATTCTATAGCAAAACCCTAGAAATGAGAGAGTCATTCATACAAAGAAGTTTTAAAGGCAAAAATGATCTAACCTTCTTTTATGATGGAGAGTTGCTAATAATTTTATAAATTTAAACATACCATGAGTTGCTACTTTTACAATCCTTGAAGGGCTCCCTCTTGAAAGTCTTCCTCTTATACTAAGGTATTCCAAGTATCAACTAGGGTTTACTATCCCTAGATGACAATAATATTTAACAAGATGAAGATAATAAACCCTAAACTTTAAACATGTCACAAAACCCTAATGCATTTCATGCTGGACTTTTAACAAATGAACAAGTTATACATACCTCAAGATTAGATACCTTTGTCTTCCCTGATCATAGGAAGTCGTTATAATGTCTTCTTCTAGATGCCAAGATCTCCTTACTGTCTTCAAAGATGCCAAAGTCTACCTTCAAGGGGTACTACAGCGTTCATTGATGTTATGAGCAATGCCAAATTAAGATGCTCTTTACATGGTAACCATCTGTAGCTTCTTCTTTGACTTTCTCAAGCAATTTTCCAACCAAGCATACTTCTTTTACTAATTTTGTATTTTTGAATCTAAGTGCTAATATAGGTATCCTTCCCTCTGGTTAGGATTTAACATTTTTACTGTGTATAATTATAGAGCAAACCTTCTAGTTGGCCTAGATCCTTTCCTAGGCGTCTTCTTCTAACTAGCATATAGAACTATATTTATGCATTTGTCCCTTCATAAGATACCTTTCAAACATGTCATATGGTGGACTGATATTTCCCTTCTCCTTTCACAAGCTTGATACTTCCTATAATACTATCTGCAGTGGAAGCTTAAGTCAACAAGCTCTTCTTAAGATGATAGGTTGTTCCAATTTTCCTTGAGAAAGAGATTTGTGGTTGCTCCTTGATATATTTGCACAAAATTCTTCTTTCATCGCCTTTTAATAGTAAGATTGGTTTCTTTAAATACATAAGGTGATCATCATACTACTCCAGAGAATTCGGATTTGATTCTTCTTCGACGGTCATAATTTGTTGGAGGGAGAGATTGTTACAAGCCTTGACAAAGGCTGATATATATTTCTGAAGATGGTTGTGGTCTTTTAGATGACTGTAACTTCTGATCGGACCTTCCAAATGAGCTCACGAATGCCTCTATATAGTTCGAATTTGGTAAATTTGTTGTTGGCTATAAGGACTACCTTTAGTCCTCAAAAGACACCTTTAAACATTGTGATTTGGTCACTCTTATACTATGGCACATAACCTTAATAATTTCAGACCCCTTAGAGAATGCCCAGATTTTCTTCGACCTTCTCTAGCTTTTCGGATCCTCAAAATGATGCCTCTCAGCTCCTCTAATCCCTTCGTTCTTTTAATCTAGATTTGCATCCCTAATCACAGAGATCAGAAATTTGTTTCTTAAGATTGATATTGCTTCTTTGGCCTTCTTGAAACCATTTTCCCCCACATAATAGTGATCCTCCAATTGCCTTATGCTACTGTCCTTAGCTCTGATACCATGTTGAGAAATCAATATGGCAGCTAATTAGGGTGATTTCTCTTAACTTAATAGTTGCTTGTGATGTTCTTTTATTTCTTTGATTAGATTCTTCTTATGCTTGTTATTATTATGTTCTTTATCATCAAACGACTACCAAAAACATGAAGATCATCAAAGACAAAGGGACACAAGATGTAGACTACAAGCCAAGACCAAAACCTCTCCTACAGAGGAAAACCCAAAAGAATCTACTCTACTTATAGACACAATTCAAATGAGAATTCCAAGACCTAAGACTAAACCCTCCTCCAAGCACCAAGTCAAAACGTCGATTATAAACTTTTATGAATGCGATGGATCCGGAAATCATATTACAAGAAGAAACTGGTCACCGAAGTCTAAAATCTAAAATCATTACCCTACACGGAAGGGACAAAATAAAAGAAATCTGAGCATTAGAACGATATAGATTACGAACTTCCAACAAATGTTCCTTCAACCAAGCCCAAGTCAACAAAGTCAACAAGAGTCAAGCTTCTTCAAAATAGCTCCAATCAAGTCCTCGACCCTGCAACTCGAGTTTGCAACTCAACCTATAATATTTCGGACCTATAGCAGCATAGAAACCCTGGATTTCCTCACACATGTGAGCTAGGATGATCAAAATTTTGGCTTGTTCTTCGCTACGGTTTGCACTTTGTTTCATTGACTTGCTTCTTGATTTCTTGTCTTTCGCTCTTTCTTCTTCTTCAGATCGAAATTATGTGTATGTATGTCCAAATGAGGTTGAAGTACTTCTACTTATATGCATCTGGTGGGGTCACATTATGCTTCACCGGGCCGACTTCTCCTGGACAGGCCGACTTGGTCTTGGAGGGTTACTTTGACACTTTAGACACAAAAATACATTTTCTTTCTTGCTACAAGTTGCCCAATAGGGTCTTACAAATATGACAATGACTTCTTTGACTCATGACATTAATTTTTTTGACTTGACAAACACTAGAAGCATGAGGAACATGTCTGACCTAGAAAGACCACTTGACTTGAGAATGAAACCCAAGCTTATAAAACTCATAATAATAATATTTTTTTTTCTTTATCTTTTACATCAAATATACAATATCAAGAGTACATGAATCATTATGAAGACTGAACCTAGTTACATATTTCAACACATGTAACCACTAACAAGATGTCCTCAGACCACACAGTTGTCCAAGAACATGCTCTGATACCACTGTATAATTATCTCCTGGAAAGTTTTAGATTGCAATAAATTTTTTAATCTATGTGAGAGTTTCAGTGATGCTTTTTGTCAAACAGTTTGTTATCTGTTGTCTGTAGGTGCACATTTCTCCAATATATCTCCAATTAAGTTATTACAGAACCAGATAAATAAGCTCAAGTAGTTATATATCATTCACAAAATATTCAACAAGAAATACACCATTGTCTAACACCATGCAATGAGCAACTAAACATCTTTCATCAAAGGGAATAACCCAGAATTACAACAGCCATTTACTCATTCATATACAGGCATGCAAATAAATATTATAAGGCACAAAACTTAAATTTGGAACCTGGCATGTACTTCAGAAAGCAAATCTGGAAATAATAGTTGATTTTGGCGTTGAATATCAGCTCCCTACAGGCATATGCACAATCAGAATTTGAATCTCTGTGAATAGCAACTCAGCACATCCATAAGACCAGGGAGTCAGCCTCTATTTAACCTCAACACAACCCATAAATATGTTCTCCAAGAACTGATGACAAATGCAGCAAGAGAGACTCTAATCTCTTGTTCGTAACAGCTGGACAGCCCCTTTAACTAGGCCCTTTTCCTGTGATGTCCTCTCCTCAACACTGTACAATGAGACTGCGACTAACTTTCAATCATACCGTCTTCTAGGGAATGGACTCGACTAGAAAAGAGAGAACAACCTTTCCCTTTTTTCTGACAAGCAACTCGGCTTTGTCATGGTTGGTAATTCGACCCCTTGGATGCAGACTTCAACCCAGCAAAAGAAAGATATAACTCGCACTCCAAGGAAAAGAAACTCAAGCTACTAAACTCCAGAACTCGACCCTACTTGCTATTTTTGTTCTCAGCTTTTATCTCAGAGGATTCAACCCACAAAACAAGAGAGAAATTCATCCTTCTCCAACACTGGTAGTGGCTTCAGGTTTGGCTTGCGTCTTCTACCTGAAAGATGATAAACGAAGAACAATAAATCAGAGATTCAATTGTTACCACCTCTTCTAGCACAAACCCCTTGTAGATCTTTTTCTCTCTTTGAACCAGTTAGAGTGTCTACTTTCAACACTGAAACCAATTATGGCAGCTAGGGTTTCCAAACCCTAAGTTTCTCCTTCAAAACTCTCTTCAAAAGCTCTTTCCTAAAAAACTCAAATGCACGAATGAGAAAAGTCTCCTCATTTTTTCTCTTTTATAAACTTATGGCCACTTTTGGCGCCATTTCACCCTTTTAGCTTTTATAAAGTCACTTTATAAAGTTAAAGTGACGTTTCACTTGCCTAGGAAATGTCCCATTTTCACCCTTTAGATTTTTATAATGTTCCATAGGCAAATTAAGTCCCCTTATTAAAAATTTATCCGCTTTAGCCTACGGGAACTGTTGACCATGTACATGTCAATCGTCCAAGAAGCAAAGTATACAGCAGTGGAATAAAATGTTTGTGTAAATATCATCATGGTAATCCCAAATTCTGATTTTGTATTGGAAAAATGGCTCTAGTATGACTATTAAGTCATGTAACAACACCTAAGTAAGCCTATGATTCTTCTCAAATTGTTTCACTCTAGGGAGTTTTTTAACCTCACCAAATTATCTGTGTTTGTAAACATGGATAATTGGCAGAGTTTTTCTCTCAGATATACCCCAAAGCTAGGGTGGAGCTCATTGACATGGTTTTAGGTGAGTCCTAGTGTTATCATATGTATGTATTTTATCATACTAGATAATATGTCTTGTCACAGAATTTGTTTTAGTCTTAAAAGTCTATGTCTATGTGTAATTTCCCCTTCTAAGGGTTGAATTTGCAATATCTTGATGTAAAAGTGTTATCTAGGAATATTTTTGGTGAATGGTTCCTCATAATTAGAACATCATCACCAAAATATTTTTATATACACTTACATGGTGGAAAAATATTTAAACCCCTCTCGAGTCTATTAATTTTAATTTTTGGCAAAAACTAAAATTAAAATTAACTAGAAATTGTAAAAAAACAAAATGAAGGGAAAATCAATTCCCCTCCAAGTGGAAAATTCATCAAAAAAGTATTTGAAGCTATTTTCGAAGGAAAATATTCAAGTCAAAAATAAAAGCCTCATTTCTATAAATTCGTTGGGGCCGGAGAAGACTATTTTCCAGCAAACCAAATTTTTTGGGCCAAGAAGTGAACTATTTTGCACAATTAACAATAATTCTATTTTTTGAAGGTTCTCCAGTGGTCCAGAAGTCAAATTTTGACCCTCCAGCACAATGAACAAGGAAGATCGAAATTTTTTGGAGATTTGCGCCAACTAATCAAGGGATCAATTTTTTTCTACAAGGATCAAGCCATGAATCGATGCAACTAACCGTTATTTCCACTTAGAGGGGTTAATCCCTCTCATTTTTCTATATAAGAAAGCTTTCAAGCTCCTCATTGCAACTTGAATTGGCACTCGATTGAAAATCTTTTTTAATGAGCTAAGCTCTATTGGAATATTTTTAATAAAAAGTTTGCGGTTTCAATTCAAGGTGCCTCTCGCTTGATGATTCATGGTATGTGTTGAATTGATCTTAATGCTCTAATTATCTTTAACTGAAGTTTATTGTTTCATAATCAGTGGCTGGATTATCTATTAGCACAGGTATCTTGCTTTAGGTAATGGGCTAGAGTAAGCACATTGAGGCTAGCAGATCTAGCAAGTATCTCTAGATCTTTGGTTTTCTTGTGTGAATCGAACCCCTTTGAAACTAACAAACTATATTTTGTGTAGAGATCTTCATATATTCAACCCTTGGGCATGCCTCAAGTTCATGGACTTTGAGGTGATCACATCTTGTTTGGACTCCGAGCTTATCTAGCAATTATTGGTGCAGGGTCTTAGCTTAGACATTAAATAAAAACATTCCTCTTACTTATTTTCAAAATCTACTTGGGCTATAAATGATTTATTTTCTACTTAGAGCTAATATTTCTCTTGTAGATATTGTACATAATTTGTAATTTTTTGTAAATAATTTGCTAACCCTTGTATATTATTTTTCCCTTTGTAAATAATACTTTTGGGGTTTTTATTTTAGAGTTTTCTAGATTTTGTGGTTTGCCTCTATTTAATTGACTTGCAGGTGCCACTAGCTCAAGGATTCAAAGGCAAATCTGAAGTGAGAAGTTTGAAGCCCTCACCTAGCCTAGACGGCTAAGGTTTGGGCCTATTTTCACCTAAGGAGGAGTTGTCCAACCAAGAGAAGAAGTGTGTTCAGCCAAGGAGGGTTGATTTGGGGTCTAGAAGCCCTAAACTTCAAGACCCAAGTGCTAGAAAGTCAATGCCTTGCCTTCCAAGGGAAGTCGCTAGCCCTATAGAACCTACTTGTTGTATAAACTAGGGTTTTTCATAAGTATTTACTATTTACATCTGAAGTGATTTTGTAGGTGGTTTCTTTGAGGTTAAGGTCATTTTTTGGGCTTGAAAGTGACGAATTTTGCTTGCAAGAGGTGGTTGCAAGGGTTTTGAGGCCTCTAGGCCTTAGTCGCTTCCCTAGAAGGGTCATTTCACCCTAGTTGCAGCCCTACTCAGACCTATAAGCCCTAGCCACAGCCCTAATTAGGCCTTGTTGACTTAGTCGTAGTGCTAGAGGGGCCTAATTTCATCTCTACAAATGATTTTGAGGGTTAACAATTTGTTTGCAAACCTACAGTGAATTTTGGTAAGGGTTTGTAGTGGTTTCTCATTGTATTTTTTCCATTTAATTGGGAATTTGTGTATTAATATTGGAGTTGGTGAGTAAGAGATTTTTGTTGAGCGGCGTGGGGGATTTGAGACTTACAGCAGAGACACGCATGTTTGCAGGCTAAAGAGACCTCTTTATGGGATCAAGTAGGCTTTGAGGGCATGGTATGCCAAGATAGACAGTTACCTTCTCACACAGGACTTCACCAAGAGTAAAGTTGACCCTAACCTATATTATATTGTGGTTGAGGGCCAACCTCTCATTCTTGTGTTATATGTTGATGATTTGATACTAACAGGGGACAAGGAGCTCATTTGTGACTGCAAGAGCTTGCAAAAGAGTTTGAGATGAAGGATATAGAGCTTACGCAATATTTCCTTGGGTTGGAGGTACGGCAGGGTGATGGGGAGATATTCTTGGGATAGGGTAGGTACACAAGAGATTCTTGAGAAATTCCACATGCAGGGTTGCAGGCCCATGACCACACTTCTAAGCATAAATTGGAGGAAGGTGGGCACTACCAGAGGTGAGCGAGTGGACACCACTCTTTACAAGCAGCTCATAGGGTCGTTGATGTATCTAGTGAACACATGACCAGACATTTGATTCATAGTCAACCAGTCGAGCAAGTTTATGGTTGAGCCGACCAGAGTGCATTGGGTTGTTGCCAAGCACGTGTTGAGGTATCTTAAGGGCACAATAGATTATGGATTCTTGAATAGGCAGGTTGATGGAGTGAGTCTTTAGGGATTCACAGAAGCAAATAGGGCAGGGGGTTTAGCAAACATGAAGAGCAATTCAAGTTGTACCTTCAATGTTGGTTCAGCAGTTGTTTCTTGGTTCAGCAGGAAGTATAGATCACTAGCACTAATGTTGGCTTGATGGGCCCTGACCCAGGTTCAACATTATTTAGCCAAGCAAATCCCTACACTATTGGCCCTTTCGGCATCAATCCGCGGAGAGCGGACTGAAGTCTCACCCGAAGCAGTATGGGGGGATGCAGGAACCAAGTTTCCGCACCCTGAGATGGCAGTGATGTCACTTTATACACTAACCCTTCCTTCGCACCGATTGATAAGCCTTTTAGGGCTTATTGATATACTTCCCTTAGTCGTCCTCTAGACCTCCGCGAAGGTCTACGATTGTCTTTCGCGTATCGGCCTCTGTAATTACTCTTGTTGTTGTATTTACCCAGATTAGCTCAAGTAGTGGATAACTTCAAGATGAATTATGATTATCTTCGTGTAAACAGATATTCTTGCTTGCGTTCATATAACAAAGTAAAACACATAGATTCATGCATCAATACAGCATTAAATCATAAACCCAGTATTCCACATAACATAATCGCGTGCATTCATAACAGAAGTAAAATAGCTCATACACAGGTAATTCCAGAATAATTCTCTTTATTGATGTTCAGATCTCCTTTACAGACTATAACTACCCTGCGCACACAGCTAAAGGGGTCCGCGCACTCAGTTGGGGACTTCTACCCTAGGCCTCTGCGCACACAGCTGCAGAGCCTCTTTCCTACGCTAAGACTCTTCGCTCTTAGCTCTCACAGGCCCATTACATCAATGACTCCTCAAAACATATCTGAGATGAATTAAAAACTAACTTAGACTCTTCTAAGACTTCCCTTTTTATACAATCCCTTGGTCCACGGACCAAGGGTGGATCTCATAAATCCGACACAAATTATATAAACTAAGGATGGAAACCCTTGATGACTCTTTACATCTTCGCGCTCCGTGACCACAAAATGTGGAGACTTTACATTCTATACAAAACTTGGGCCTTTAACCCCAAAACTTGGCTTTTAACCCCAAAATTGACCCTAGGGGACCCGTTCCCAATAGGTCCCCAACACAAATATGGTGACTCGCCCTCGAATCACTCTGCTGGCGCGGAGATCTTGTCGCGAAGACCTCCCAGCTCCACCTATACTATTGTGACCTCGGCGGTACACAGCGTCGCCGCCTGCTTAACCTGCTCGACCAACTGCTCCATCGCTGGTTCTGTGCTATCTGCCTGTATTCTCTGATGTGTTTCTTGGAGACTAGCCAATTTTCCTTCAATGGTGGTCGTGAGCACATAGGCTTCATCTAGCCAAGGTCCCAATCTGGCCTTCAGTATTGCCTCCTTGCGCTATGTTGCGCCCACCTGTTCCTTCAGTGCCTTCGCTTCCTACAACTTCGCCAACCTCTGTGTGATGGCGACGGTGCGTGTCGTCGCTTTGACCTCATTATACTTCTGCTGTAGTTCCCTTGCCTCTATTTCTAGCCATTTCACGTTGGGATCTTCCTGCAGGCTGGTAACTACTTTGAGCGACTACTCGAAGAGCGAAGTGCAATCCTTCACTGCAGCATCCACTGTGGCCACTGCATCCTTGACAGTTGCCTCGTGCTGCTCTTTGACTTCTGGTGGAGTCAAAGGTTGGGCCCTGAACTCAAGCTCTATGATCTTAAGGTTCAGCTCAAACTGAAACTTAGCCAGCTTTGTCCTTGCGTCGCGCACACCGGCAGCGAGCTTCTGAATTTTGGCGTCCACTAGCGCATCCTCTGGGATATTCGACTCCAGAACAGTTCTGCAGGCCTCAACTACCACAGTTGTGGTGCGCTCATTCTTTTTGTGATCTTCTTAAGGAGATCAATCGCGAAAGCCTTTTCTACAAACATCTGGGCATTGTTGACCTTCTGCTCGTTGATCACATTCAGCGCACGCTACTCTCTGGCCCGAAGTTCCGCAATCACATCGTCTTGCAGGGTGTGAAGGGCTTCACTTGGCAGCGCGGCCAAGTTCAGCCCAACCTTCTTGAGAGCGCTGACGGTGGCCTTGTCAGCTTCCACTTCTGTAGTCAATGCTCTGACCAGCAGCAAGACGGCCAGGGGATCCAAGGAGCGGACCAGCTCCGCTGCTTCTAAGGTCCCAGGCGCCAAGCTAGTTGACACCACGTTGCGCTATCCCACACTAGTTTACACTTGAGTGGCCTGGATCTACAGCTCGCGCAGACCCGTCTAAATGGCGACCAAGGCTTGCTGTAGCAGTTTCGTGTTTGCGTCCCTCACTATGTCCCTGATATCATTCAAATCACCTTCAGTCAAAGTGATCAGGTCAAGTGATGATTTGTTGGCCTTGGACTTCTTCCGCGGCCCTACTTTTTCCAGCTCCCTAGTACGCTTAACCCGGAATGGAGTAGTCTCCTGGTCTGCACCTCCCTGTCCTGACTCCTAATTGCTACTCTTCTTCCTCCATCTACGGCGAAGGAGACTTCTGACTTCTGTCAGAGTCACGCTCTTCCTCCTCTGCCTGCTTCTTAGCAGCGCGCTTTGCTTTAGCTTTGTCTTCGGCCTCCTTTTTCCTTTTGTTAGCCAACTGCTGCATCTTCAGTGGGGCCTCTTCCTTCTTCTGCTTCGTGTCTGGTTTCAATGTAATTTTCATAACCCCTAGGTCCCCTATTATTCCCTTTCGGTCTGAGAACTTCGTAGGGAACAAGTCCTAGTATTCGTGGAGCAATTCAGCAACCTTATCAACTGTTGGGTCATCCCAGTAGTCCCCAATCTTTGCAAACTTTGGCTCTACCTCTATCCCAATGTTTACTTGTCTTGTTTTTAGCGAAGTAGTGATATCTAGATTTTCAATTTGTGGTCCTTCAACTTTGTGGTGACTTTCAATCTCTGGGATGTTAATGTTCCTCGAGTCCTCGTCCTCTTCTTCGACAGTCACATTATAGCAATGTAACGCGTGGCTCAGCTGGGTGGTCCAATCTTGTTGAATTAAGTCCAAGGGATCCTGCGGTACTATGAAGATTGTTGCCTTAACTTCCTGCAATGCCTCGTTAATACTTTCAAACCCATCCTCAAAGCTAAACGTCATCAAGAATCCCTGTCGCAAAACGTCCCATTCTTCAGTGCCATGGTAGAGCTCTGTTTCCAAATATCAGTTCATCGGTATTACATCCAAAGTATGAAAAAAAAAATGCACCCATTCAGGCTGAGGCTCCACTCCATAAACCTTAGTCCATTTGGCCAGGTGATCGCGCAGATCATCCCTTCCATCATATTTCTCTGTTAGCCCAACTTGTGGGTGACCAAACCGCAATCTCATCATCTTTCTGTACACGCGCCAATCGTCAAAACTGTCTTTGTGCATACCCCACCATCTCGTAGGTGTAGCACGCAGCGCCCAATCCAAGGCCTGGAAGCGATGCTTCACTGGCACTTCCCTTTTGAATGCATCCAAAAATTTATCGACATTGGTTAAACCATCATAGTAAGGCAAATTTCTTACCTCTGACGATACACAGCGCAACGCCTTGGTCATCATATTACAGCACAACGTAGATACTTCATGCAGTCGATTCTGCCAGTGCTCCAACTCCTCATCTGAATCTGATGTGCAGGAACTTTCGCGGTCCCAGGCAATGCATCCATCTGCTATCGGATTCACCCAATCCTGATCTCGCATCGTTATCTTATAAATCTAGTCCAAATCATCATCACTTTCATAATTGCAAACCGGCTTAGTATAGCGCGGTCCTTCTGCAGGGTCCAGGGGCACTACTACACGGAGCGATTTCTTCTCAAATATCATCTTTCGCTTCTTCAAATTGATTACCCCATTCATGTCAGTGGCCCAATCGATCCCAAAGAGTGCAGGGTAGGGATTGTTGTCATCCACAATCTTTATCACTTCGAAGTCAGCCAATGCACTCGCGCCCTCAATATCCACTGTCACTCCCTGCAATCTTCCCATGGGGATAATTTTCTGTTGATTTGTCATCCTTAACTGAATCGGAGACCACTACAACGCAAATCTCCCCATCCTTTCCCATGTCTATTTTTAACATTCACGTCCGACCCCATATCCAGAATTACTTGATCCATCTCATATTCTCCTATCTGCGCAGTGAGCCTCATCTCACGCACCGTTCTCGCCTTACGCTTACCAATCTTCCTGACTATGCGTGGTCCATCAGGAACGTTTTCTTTCCCGACACACTTATTTATCAGTTCCTGTAGTCCTTTCACAGCCTTGTTGTTGCGCAGCAGCTTCATACAGAGCTCCAAGAAAGTAGTAAGCATGGAAGAGTCCATCTCTTCAGCTGGCTTATCCTGACTTCCTGAGGTAGAGGCGTCAGCGAAACTTTTCTTTGCTTCCATAAATGTTTCCCGTGCGCGCTTCAAATCAAACTCGACATCCTTTCCTAGAGCTTTGCGAACCCATTCACTTTCTTTAGGCTGCTTCCCCTTATCTTCACCAGTCGTCATCCCACTCCGCAGCACAATATTTACCATGGGATCCTCTTCGCGAGGCTCAACCCTCATCATCTACAGGTTCTGAGTCGGCTGCAGAGGTGCGCTCCCTTTTCATGTATCCTAGCTAGCAATACCGGGCAATCTTCAATTGCGTGGTCAAACTGAGTACAATATCGACATGACAAACGCGTCAGATTTAGGCAGTCTCACGCATAGTGTCCCGGTCCTCCATAGTTGTAACAAATGACCTGTCCCCGACCTCTACCAAGTCCTCCTCGACCTCGGCCTCGTCCACGCCCCTAATATTCGCTTCGCGCTCCCCAACATCTTGGTCCAGAGGTCAGGTTTCTGCCTGCACCCTATATGCAGGCATTCTATCCATCATTAACTTATAACTACGGCAATTCTGCTCATCATGACCCACTGATTGACAGAAGTTGCAGAATAGCTATTGCGGTGTCTATACAAATTTCTGCAGCAAATGGCAATTGTCTATCATGTGTTTTCCAGCTACGTGACAGATAGCACACCATAGCACAAGCCCTACACTTGGCCCTGCTTGAGCCTCCAGCCTCAAAGGCATTGGTCCTCCTGCTGCGACATAATTTGCGAAGACTAGGCAGTGATCTTTGTCATGCCCCTGGATTTTGCATTTCAGACACCAAACTTCTTCGCGCACCTCTGGCTGAACTATTCTATCGTTCTTCAAACTCTACATTTCTAGGCAAAGGTTCTGCAACTGCGCATGAATCTGTTGAACCCCCAAATTAGCATCTTGCATCATTGTCTCATGCAATCTCATCGCAGTTTTCGGAGCTTCCGCCTGGGTCCCAATCTTTTGTTGTGATAGCGCAACCCTTAGATGAGGCAGGAGCGAAGCCACAAACCATTCGCAGTGTTGCCCATCTGTCAGATCCATGTTAGCTTTGCGGATTGTACACTTCAATCTCTGATCCAAATCCCAGGGTGTCTAGCTAGGCTTTATCATGATCTCTTTGAATCCCACAATTGATTGTGCTTCAGACTTAGGTCTACTGAATTCCTTATTCAGCGGGGTCTAAATATCTGCCAACGCAGACGTCTGGTTATCAGTACAGTACTTAATGTACCATGTTAGCACGCGTTCCTACAAAGCACTAACCAAAGTTGCTTTCTTCATTTGATCATCTGTGATACCCTGAGCTTCCCATACAGCCTTCGCGACAAACCAAAACTGGTATAGATCCTCATTTCCCAAGCCCTTGAACACAGGTAGCTTTACTGAGTTCACCATATTGAACGGTGGCGGTGGTGTAGGCGAAGGTGTATGCGGCGGAGGTGAAGATGGAGGCAGTGTGGGTAGATAGGGTATTCGTGGGAACCCTTGCTTTATCAACTGAACAGTGCTCTGTGGAGAAGCTTGTGTTGCTTCCTCATCGTCACTCATAGGAGGTTCAATCAGCGGGCTATATTCAGCACTTGTTTTCCCTCTGTTCCTGAAGGTCTTTCCACTTCGCATAGCCCCAAACATCAAGGTAGCTGCATAACTTGCTTTTCACACAAAAGCATCTTAATCCAGGTATTTAAAGACCTTAAATACTTACCTTGCGGTACTCTGCTTCATTGTAACTGACCGAGGTATTGACCGCAAACTCTATCAAGAACCCTCCTATGATACGATCGAGCCAATGATCGACAGCGCGTGCGATCTTATCTTCAGAGGCTTCAAATCTCCACACTAACTTTGGGGTCTAGACTATTGGACCATCAAGCCTCCACCTTCCTTGGTTGTCTACCAATTTCGCAATCCACGCATACAATTCGACCAAGAAGGAACAGAAGAAGATATCGTGTATCTCTGTGTACAGATATCTGTCCAACCACTGTTCTTTCGTCAATCGCGGGTTCATGTTCTCTTGTGCCGCGAATTCGTGGATCTTTCTATCCAACCATTCTTCAATCTCCTTCTTAGTTGGATTCCAGTGATGCGAGATCACACATCTCTTTATGCAGATCTCAGTCCGGCAATGGAATCATTTGTTGGCTTGATGGGCCCTGACCCAAGTTCAACATTAATTAGCCAAGCAAATCCCTACACTACTAGCCCTTTCGGCATCAATCCGCGGAGCCCAGACTAAAGTCTCACCCGAAGCATTATGGGGGGATGCAGGGACCAAGTTTCCACACGCTGAGATGGCAGTGATGTCGCTTTATACCCTAACCCTTCCTTCACGCTGATCGATAAGCCTTTAGGGTTTATTGATATACTTCCCTTAGTCGTCCTCTAGACTTTCACGAAGGTCTACGACTGTCTTTCGCGTACCCTAAATAAGCAATTCAAAAACTTAAGCGCCTCTATAATTACACTTATTGTTGTATTTACCCAGATTATCTTAAGTAGTGGATAACTTCAACATGCATTATGAATATCTTCGCGTAAACAGATATTCTTACTTGCGTTCATATAGCAAATTAAAACACATAGATTTGCACATCAATACAGCGTTAAATCATAAACCCAGTAATCCACATAACATAATCGCATGCTTCATAACAGAAGTAAAATAGCTCATACACAGGTAATTCCAGAATAATTCTCTTTATTGATGTTCAGATCTCCTTTATAGACTCTAACTACCCTGCGCACATAGTTGCAGAGGTCCGCGCACTCAGCTGTGGACTTCTACCCTAGCCCTCTATGCACACAGCTACAGAGCCTCTTTCCTACGCTAAGACTCTTCACTCTTAGCTCTCACGGGCCCATTACATCAATGACTCCTCAAAACATATCTGAGATGAACTAAAAACTGCCTTAGACTCTTCTAAGACTTCCCTTTTTATACAATCCCAGGGTCCACGGACCAAGGGTGGATCTCATAAAGCCGACACAAGTTACATAAACTAAGGGCGGAAACCCTTGATGACTCTTTACCTCTTCGCGCTCTGCGACCACAAAATGTAGAGACTTTACATTCTATACGAAACTTGGGCCTTTAACCCCAAAACTTGGGCTTTTAACCCCAAAATTGACCCTAGGGGACCCGTTCCCAACAACTAAGCTTAGTTGAGGTTGAGCATATGGCTCCCAGCTTGGTAGCTTGCGAGGCCATATGGTTGAGGAAACTACTTGTTGGGTTGTTCAATCAGAAGTTGGAGCCCACAGTCATAAACTATGATAATCAGAGTTGCATCAAGCTCTCTGAAAATACAGTATTTCATGATCACTCCAAACACATTGAGATTCAGTACCACCATATCAGAGATTGTGTTCAGAGAGGTAAAGTCAGACACTACTACGTCCCTACAAAGGAGTAGATGACAGATATCTTGACCAACGCATTTGAAAGAAGCATATTCGTCTACTTCAGAGATAAACTGGGTGTAGTACATAATACCTTACTCTCTAAGGAGTGTTAGATGGAGTTAGAGAAGAAAGGATTCTACTAAATTTAGAAGTGCACTAAATTTGGCAGAGGGATCCACAAGAGAAGCTAAGGCACAGTTTTACTTTTTCTTAGTTTTGACTTAGGAAAATCTAATTTTTCTATAGTCAAAAAGTAAAGCAATCTCAGTCATCCATTGAGATTTAATCGCAGTCGTTCGTGGAACATGGAAGGCCAAGTTGACTTTATAAGCAGAGAAAGGGTGCAAACTTGGCTCATTATGCACTATATGACGTGTGTTTAGCTCGGCAAAGAAGGGTTTTCCATATCAACTCACTAGGGCAAAAAGAGAGGTAGAATAACCTTAGTGAATTCCTTCTGCCAACATACATCTCTTTTAGGGACAATTTAGCTTGCGCAAGAGGGTCAAATTAGCTTGTACGAGTCCATAGAGTTGCGCATGCAAGGAGACCGACTTGGTTAGAAGCGTGCAGATCAATGTTCTGAGGGACAACGAATTGAAGGGAAAATTTTCCTTTTGATTTGTAATAATTATTTATATATTTTGCTAAGCAAAATAATAAAAAACATAAGTCGGCAGGTTTTCCCCGGTTGGGGTTTCCTAGGTAATTTCTAATGTATTGCTTTATTGATCACTTATGTCTTTGTGAATTCATTTTCCACTACTATTATTTGTTAGAATACTCAACATATTTAGTAAAAGTGCTTGGAGTTTAGTTTTCATTTTCTTCATCGGGGAATTTTTATTAAATTAACAGTTGCATATTAGAAAGCTAACATTATGGACATATTGTGCACTGAGAGGACAATGCATAAAATAAGGGGGGATGAATGTAATACCCCTACCCGTCTAAGATGATATAAGTATATGTACTATGGTATGTAGGTTGGTGAGTCGAGTTATATATTTTGGAGCCAGTGTGCCTAGATATATATGCCTTTAAAGACTATGAAGCTAGAGAGACTGGATTTGTGATTAAGATGTAATTAAATATTTATTAATAATAAAATAGGTTGCCTGCAAATCCCACTCCACAATAAAAGAGTACGAGGGGCAGAGAAACTCCACGGTGATAGGCAATGGGGTGCTCGGTGATAGGTGTTGGAAGAAAAAGGGCACCTGGGGCCCACATGGCTTTAAGAGCGCCACATGGCAAAGAAAGCCATGCATATATAAAGGATGCGTATTTGGCTAAGGGGGGTTATCATGATTAATATTATGATCTTGATTATTATCATCCTTGTACAAATACGGTTATCGACTCTGGTTCTGAGCAACTAGGTAGTGAACCCTGAGCTTGGGTTCCAAACCAGCGGGAAGTTGTTTCGATTTATGGCCTGGAGGGTACCTAGAAGCCCTAGAAGTTGCATGAGCTCCTGGAGCCTTGTGCTAAGAAGTTCCTGGTTGGTTGTAAGGCGCCCTGGAAGGTGGGCATCACAGACAGGCTAGCAGGTCCCAAAAGGGTGTGCCACTTGGGCACAGGTTCGAGGAAGCAGAGCACAATGTTTGGAGTCATCATTGTTGGGTTTGTGCCTTGGCCATGGATGTATGGATGTTTCTAGTGTAACATTGCCTATGGAGTTGCAACCCCGACTCAAGGGTGACCCATGGTTGAGACTGACGAACCACAAGGCCTATGGTTGGGTGGAACATGGAGAGCCCATAGCCAAACACTATTTTTATACAAATAAGTGTCCCATTTTATGTGCCATGCAAATTAATGATTTTAGAAACCCTATTTTCGGGGTTCTAAACATTTACATGTATTTATGCATTTGTGTATATTTTTTTGCATTTATGTGTTCCACTGATAAAACCCTTATTTGGGTATATGCCATATTTACTAGGTATAATGTGAGGTGTCAAGTTTACGTGAATATTTTATGTGAACCCTAATTAGGTTTTTGTTTGAATATGCTTAAATATTGTCAATCATCAATCGATTTTGTTGTGCATTATAATTATATGTCATTTTACAATTTCTTTGATGTTAATGAATCCAATGCTAGGATTAATATCCAAATGACAGGAATACAGTTGGAATTTGCACAAAGTTATAGGTGGGCTCTAGCAGTGAGCTAGGGATTGAAAATGGAAATCATAAATTATGTGCTTTAGCAAAAATATTGGTGGATTTATTAGTGTAATTTGGGTTACGGATACGTAGCGTTGCTCGGCGGGTGGTTGGGGACGTCACAATCTTTATACATGTATATAAGTTTTCAGCAGTGCAATAATTGTGTAATTGTAGATATGATTTTTAACTATCTAATTTTTCATGGTTTAGTACTTTCCAACACTTGTATATTTTGTTGATTTGACTTAAGTTAAGGCCAAAATTGTTAAGAAAATTAATAATAATCTTTAAGAAGTTAGGCAACTTTACTGCTCTTATAAAGTGAATTTCAGGTTTGCTTGTGCGTGATAAGATTGCCCTAGAGCTCAAACTTCTTGCCACATATTTGGCATATTTTCTTTTGGATTGCTTTGTTGATTAAGGTTGTTAAGAGGTGAGATATTTTCCACCATTATTGTTGTTTTATCATATTTCATAACAACTCTAATGCTGAAAATTCATAGAGTTAAAATCTTTGAAACCTTTAAGAAAGTGGTGAAATTTATTAAGTTGCATTAACGCTTGAGTCTCTGAGATTTCTATGATGTTGGATGTGTTGACCACACGTGTCAACTTCCCGAGATGCAGAGTACAAAACAGAACAGAGAAAATTTTCAGAGTCATCATCATGCAACTTCCAGATTGTCATTGTAATCCCAAATTCTACAGCCTTGTGAGCCTTTATCGTAAAAATGATTCTAGTATATCTATGAAGCCATGTGAAACATATAGGTAAGTCTTTGATTCTTAGCAAAGAGTTTCACTCTAGCGAGTTTTTTTTCCTCCGCTAATTATTTGTGTTTTTCGACGCTTATAATCAATAAAGTTTTTCTCCCACACATACCCCAAAGCTAGAGTGGGGCTCAATGGTAAGGTCTTAGGTTATCCGGTCTATGAAAATTATCATACTAGATCATCTGTCAAGTGCCGCAGAATTTGGTTAGAGACCATCTTTTAATTGTAAAATTTCCCCTTTGGTATGGGATGTCTATGTAATATTTGATGTAAAAAGTGTTCTCTATAGAAATTATAAGGGGTATGAGTGCTTGATTTTACACCTCAACTCCTAAAATTTCTATCTAGGCACACTTTGAGGGTGGAAAATATGTGTAAAACCCCTCTTGAGTCATTTATTTTATTTTCCAACGAAAATTGTCATAATAATTAGTTGGAAATTTGTTAAAAATTAAAATGAGAGAAAATTAAATTCTCCCCTGTTGAGAAATCCAAAGTAAGGCAGTTAAACAATTTCTCTTATTGTGACATTATCTTGTGATGTTTTTTAATTATTATTTGTTCTTTTGAATTATCTTTCTTATCATCAAGACTAATGCCAAGCAACAAATAAAAAGAGAACACAAGATGTAGGCACATTGCTAGGGCAAAAACCCCACTCTAGGGGAAAACCCAGTAGATTCAAGATGAGATGACCAAGACCCTTACAATTTAGACTCGAGACTACCTCCATCAAGTCATCCTCCTTTCATTGTGTTTTCATCCCAAGATCCATGTCACTGTGTTAGCATCGAATTCTTGTCACTGAGTTTGCATCAAGTACTTGCCACTGAGTATGCACCAAGACATCATTACTACAATCCCACCAAGACCGAGATGTTACCACTATAATAGTACTGAGATCTTTTCATAGTTATAACACCTAGACCTTCTTATTGTGATAACAGTGAAACCTTCTCACTGTTGTGAACCCTCATCACTGTAGTTACATCAGGATAGAGATTGCATTGAAACTATGTTAGGCATCCAGACCTTCACTAATGTAACATCGAGCCCTTATCATTGTAGTTATACCAAGACAGAAATAGCATCGAGACTGTAGTAGGCACCGAGACCTTTATTGTTGTGACACGGAACCCTAATCCGCATTTGATCCGAAATTGCCTTACTGTGATATTTGAACTTCATCTGAGCATCATTTCAGAGATATTCAAACTCGTTCTTTGATGTTTGAACGAATTGCTTATGCTTGTATATATAGTAGTCTCCATGAGAAATAAGCCCGCATGATAGCTTGAACAGTTGTGACTCCATTTTAGGTGAGGCCGACATGATTTCACTTGAATGTAGCTGACTAGATGATGATATATTTGAAGTCTTCTTGATGGAGGAGTCTTTGACTAATAATTCTTTGACCCAAATAAATAATCCTAAAGCCTACAAAGGAGGCTTGACCTATAACAATTGACCCAAGCATGAAACCCACACTTTAACAAGTCAATTCAATAATAATAAAATCATTTTTTGCTTTTCTTTTGAAAAATATATTACATTTTGACTTCAAGTACATTTATGAAGACCGAACCTAGTTACATTCTTCAACATTCCCTTTTAGCTAGGGAGGTATTCATATTTACATATAAACAAAGTGGTACATGGAAGATCTCAAAACACATCATCTACGAAGAGGTTTAGGCACCACAATTACATGTACTAGATTCCTGACTAGGGCAATCTATCCAAGTGGGACTAAGATGGACTCAAGCTTTCAGCCTCTCTAGGTACCATCAGGCTTACTTGCTAACCATCAACCCAGGGATCCAGGTGTGCACACGAAATCAGATCTCTATGTCCAACACCACCTTTCCAACTTCGAGACCTAGACATCAACACAAAGTGTCAGCCAGATGTCCTCCTAGGCAATGCTTCACTCACAAAGCCTCGACACTCCTTGATCCAGCAGATCAAGGACAACAAATATCTCCCGATCAAACTGATCAGTAACCAACATGCTATCAAAACCTTCAAGAGATTTACCTGTACAAACACAACCCTAATCAATAATAAACTTTCACATGTATATAATCAAATACAAACCTTCGGGGTCATTCTAGATGTTGCTTCTCAACTCAATAGGGCTATCAACCGAATCTTTGACAAAAGATTCCTCAATCATAGACTTTTCTTTCCTACTTCACATGCAGCAACATATTCTTCAATCGGATCCACCTTTCCTTCTTTTAGCAGCACCTCAAAATAAATTCTCCAATTTCCTCTCTCACTCATGGCCTTCACTAAAACTTACGGTTGTTAGTCCTGGTCTAGTGCATGACACATGAAGTAGAGAACCATATCTCTCACTCCCTCTTAATCAGAGAGGATCTAATCATTTCTGTACATCCTCTTATCCTAGGGAGATTCTTTTCATTCAAGCTCCCTCTTAACCTAGGGAGATTTCATTTAGGCTCTCTCTTAACTTAGGGAGTTCTACTTCTTCTTTACGACATCGGAGAATCTTTCATGGCTTCTATCCTTCTTATCAGGGTCATTCATATATCATGCTTATCACATCAACTTTACTTATGATCATCTTCACCATCTTGAAGATGATGTACCTGCACAACTTAGATAGCAAGTACAACCAAAATTATAGAAGCATGAAGTTAGCCATATCAAAATTTTATAAGAGACTATACTTCAACAAGAGATTATACTTCAACTTCTTGCCCAAGTTTTGTTACAAACCCTAAATCACATCTACAACTCATCAAGATATCAAACTTATTATATCTAGGGTTTCAATATTCTTTTAATGACATGACATGATCTTTCACATAAAAAACCCTAGAAACAAATCAGATTAATACATATAACAATTTTCAAATTTCATATGTTAGACTCCCAACTAGGATTTCATGTAAACCCTAGATTTTATACATGAGCTCCAACAATCAAAACCAATCATGATTCATAGTTTAAACTTTAATCAACATCATGACTAGCATCTACTAGGGTTTGATGTAAACCCTAGATTTCTTATTTACACAATCTCAACACTCACTATATAGATAGATTCCAAATTGTCATATCACACATACTAGAGAATTTAACTACTACTAGGGTTTAGCTGCAAAACCCTAGATTTACCAAACAGCATCATCCTAGAACATCAATCTTTGACTAGGGCTTGTTTCCAAACCCTAGAACTCATGACCAACAATAATTTGAACAACACTCATATCTAGGAATTCATCACCATGCATAAGCACATCATGTGTTACGCAATGTTATACATTAGACATATACCAAGCTAGGGTTTCAACCAAATGAACACATATACACCTAGGGTTTCATTCCTAGGATCTTACTTTATAGCAAGGGTTTTTCTTATAGATCCAACCAAACCCTAAAAATCTAGGGTTTCAATTCATAACATAACAAACCCTACTTCACCAAGATTTTAAAGGTTCAAGATGTCATACAACATCATTTCAAACCTAACAAGTTAGGGTTTTCATGATCATGCCAAAACCCCAAATATGATATCATCAATATAACGAACATAATAGTAATTTCCCAATATCCCTAAGCAGGCTAGGGTTTCACACATTATCAACATACCCTTAGGTTAGGGTTTTCCAGAGAACAGGTATAGGGTTCTATAAGAACAATCAAGGATGTAAGGAGGATGAATTTATCAAAAGAAGAATTACCCTAAACAAGAATCTTCATGATTCAAGACAGTTAAACATAACGATGTTAGTAATATAATGCAAACTTCAAAATAAGATGATCATACTTTTAAGAGAATCTTGTAGGGTGTATAGTTTAAGACATACTTGGAGATGTTCCTTGGCAAAACTTGTAAGGATTCCTTGAAGTGTTCTCTTTGTATTAAGCCATCATGTTTTATACTTGTAGTACATACTTACAAGCACAACATTTGATACCAAGGACATGATTTAATTTCTCAAGTTAGATCTTCTACATAATTATGGAGAATGGAATCCTATGATAAGTTGTTCATTCTTTCAATCAATAGTAGGACTTTTTACTTGACATCCTAGATTATTTGTAAACTCTAGAAAACAAGTCTTAAGGTTCTAATATGAGGTTTTACGTATGATATCTAGGGAGTACTATCTTTATCCTAATCTAGCTATAAACAAGGATCATATGAACCATCTAAGATTCGATACTTTGAAAATTTATGAACATACATACCTTGAGTTTATACACCTTAGACTTGTTGCAAGTGTATTTTATTACATGACAATACTTACTTGATTTCCTTGAGCTGGTACCTAGTGCTTCTCATAGGACAGAGTTCGGGTTCCCTTCAAACTGAGTACTTCTTGTAGTCATAGATACCTCAGATCATTGGTACATTTCCATAGGCAGCTACTTCGAGATCCTTTTCTTCAACAAGTTGTAGACCGAATGTACTACTTTACTGTATATATCATTGCTTGCTTCAATATTATCACTGCTCCAACAATTAGTGTGCTTCAACTATAAACATATCAATGAGCTCGAATTCTTCTTCATGACTATGACTGTGACTTCACCCTATCTCTGAAGATGTTTTGAATAGGTCTGAACTTGAGGTATACCAGAATCCTCTTTCTTCTTGACTGTGATTTTTACCGAACTCCTTCACTGTGATACTATTTCACTGATAATGCTTCAAAGATGTATAAGTGTTTTTCCTTTGACCTTGACCATAGCTCTGATACCATGTTGAGAAATCCAAAATGAGGCAATTAAACGAATTCTCTTATTATGACATTATCTTGTGATGTTTCTCTTTATTATTAATTGTTCTTTTGACTTTTCTTTCTTATCATCAAGACTAATGCCAAGCAACAAATAAAAAGAGAGCACAAGATGTAGGCACGCTGTCAGGGAAAAACCCCACTCTAGGGGAAAACCCAATCAAAATTCTTCCTTTAGTAGATTCAAGATGAGACGACCAAGACCCTTACAATTTAGACTCAAGACTACCTCCATCAAGTCATCCTCCTTTCATTGTGTTTACATACCAAGATCCATGTCACTGTGTTAGCACTGAATTCTTGTCATTGAGTTTGCAACAAGTACTTGCCACTAAGTTTGCACCAAGACATCATTACTGCAATGCCACTGAGACTGAGATCTTACCACTATAATAGTACTAAGATCTTTTCATAGTTATAACACCGAGACCTTACTATGATAACGCTGAAACCTTCTCACTATTGTGAACTCTTATCACTGTAGTTACATCAGGACAGAGATTGCATTGAAAATATGTTAGGCACCAAGACCTTCACTGATGTAACACTGAGCCCTTATCACTGTAGTTATACCGAGACAGAAATAACATCGAGACTATATTAGGCACCAAGACCTTTACATTTGTGACACCGAACCCTAATCCGCATCTGATCCGAAATTGCCTTACCATGATATCTGAACTTCATCCGAGCTTCATTTTAGAGATATCTGAACTTGTTCTTCTATGTTTGAACGAATTGCTTATGCTTGTATACATAGTAGTCACCTGAGAAATAATCTGACATGATAGCTTGAACAGTTGTGACTCCATTTTAGGTGAGGCCCAACATGATTTCACTTGAATGTAGGTGACTAGATGATGATCTATTTGAAGTTGTCTTGAAGGAGACTTGATGGAGGAATCTTTGACCAATAAGACTTTGACCCAAATAAATAATCCTAAGGCCTAAAATGGAGGCTTGTGACTCCATTTTAGGTGAGGCCAACATGATTTCACTTGAATGTAGGTGACTAGATGATGATCTATTTGAAGTCGTCTTGAAGGAGACTTGATGGAGGAATCTTTGACAAATAAGACTTTGACCCAAATAAATAATCCTAAGGCCTAAAATGGAGGCTTGACCTATAACAATTGACCCAGGCATGAAACCCATGCTTTAACAAGTCAATTCAATAATAATAAAAATTCTTTTTTGCTTTTCTTTTGATAAATATATTACATTTTGACTTCATGTACATTTATGAAGACCGAACCTAGTTACATTCTTCAACATCTCCAAGTGAAAAAATTATTAAAAATTATTGAGGACCTTTTCTAAAAGAAATCAAGTCAAAAATATGAGAAAGGTCTCGTTTCCAAGGGAAGAAGTCCACACACAAAAATCGTTGGGCCAGAAAAAAAAAAAAAAAAAAAAAAAAAAAAAAAAAAAAAAAAAAAAATAATAATAATAATAATAAATAAAAAAATAAATAAAAAAATAAAAAAAAAAATAAAAAAAAAAAAAATATATATATATATATATATATATATATATATATATTATTTTCTCAAGAAATCAAAATTTTTGGTCCAAGTGGTTATTTTGAATGAGGGGATTTCGAGAATTCTATTTTTTGAGGATTCTCCAGTGGTCCAAAACCACCCAGAAGTCAAAATTTTGTACATCTAGCTCAATAATCAAGGAATTCGAATTTTTCTAGATATTTGTGCAGCAGTAATCAAGGGATCGAATTATTTTGACAAGAATCAAGCCATGGATCAAGGGAACTAGTTGTTCTTCCACTTGGAGGGGTCTCATGTTCTCATTTTTTCTATATAAAGAAACTATTTGCTCCTCACTTGATCAATGGAAAAATTTGTAATCGAGCTCTAATTCATGCTCTGTTGGTCTATAATATTTTTCTGGAATAATAAAGAAGTCTTTGGGGTTTATTCATGGTAGTGTTTCTCTTTTGCTTCTTGTGGTAATATTTTTCTGAATCATGCTCTAATGCTCTACTGAAATAATTTTTTACAAGTTATTATTTCATTAGCCAGTTGTTGGATTAACTATTTGCACAAGGATCTTGCATTAGTTATTGGGTTTTAGAGAAGCATTTTAATTCAATTTATCTAGCAGATATCTCTATATTTTGATAATTATTGTGTTATCTATATGTCTAGTGATCTAATAACTTGACCTTAAGTGTGTAGAGATTTTTATTGTATTCAGATCTTTGGCATAAGGGGAAGTCTTTGATTGGACCAGCCAACTCCCGAGACAAGAAAGCTTAAGAGCCCATTTTGTTATACTTTAAGATTTATCTAACGATTTTCTTTGCAAAGATCTTGGCCATTGCTCACCTATTAGATTATTTCACTCATCTATTTTGATTTATTTCTACATTAATTGAATAGATCTGCTTATAAGAGCCATAAATCATTGTAAATTTTGTAAATAATTTTCTCTAACCGTTGTATATATTTTTGTATATAGCCATTGGGGTTTTATTTTAATTTTCTTGCAAATTGTAAGGAAGAGACGACGTTTTCTCTCTTGATTCAAGGGATCAAGGGAAAATCCCTTTTCTTGAAGGCTCTAGCCCTAACCTAGCCTAGACTGTTGGAGTTTTTGGCTCAACATCTCATCTTTGGAGGGTCATCTAGCCTTTAGCCTCCTTCTTTAGGGTCACAAGGATTTTGGGGCTCTTCTAGGCCTCTCAAGACATCGATCCATAATTTTTTGGCTTCATTGCATCAACAAAATTTTTTCTAAGGGAGTTGCTAGGGTTTGAAGCCCTTTTCTCACTTGAAAATTTGATTTTTGGCAAGGGTTTTGATTTCAGAAATTTTGTAACTAATTTTTCAAATATTTCTCAATTTGTTCATTAGGATCTTGACTTGGGTTTTGATTTTGTAGGCTCATAGACATATTTTGTGGCTCAAGTTTGGATTATTCACCTTCTTTTGGCTAGCCACTAGCCTCATTGTCAATTTCTAGCCTAGCCCTAGGCCCACTGGAGCTTGTTTACCCTAGTCACAAGCCTCCTAGGACTTCTTATTTTTGCCTCTGATTTATAGACTAAGCCTTGGTATTTTTGCAGGGTTATATTTACATTTTCTAAGGGTTTTATCAATGATTTTTTGGGCTTAAGACTAACCTCTTGGAGCTGATCACTGAGACAATTTTTTAGGCTAGCCGCTAGGCCTTGAGGCCTCTTTCACCCTAGTCGTGAGCTTTTGAGAGGGCTGCATACCTTCTGATCTGAAGCATATCTATTTGGAAGGGTTTTCACATTGATTTGAAGAGTTTTAAGGTTTGAAATCACATATAATTCATCATATAAAATTTATAAAATTTTCTAGCCTTTTCTCTTGGTAGGTCGTGGGCTTTTGTGGACTGGTTCATCAAGGCCGTGGGGTTTCTTGAGGTCTGGTACAAATCACTCATCATTGAAGTTTGTCATCTATTTGCTTATGATCTCATCTTTGACATTTGGTGACTTGGGGAGTGACTATTTGTTGTAGAAGTGCCCATCATCTTTGTAATCTCCTCAAGGTTTTGGAAGAGCCTTTCCCATTGTCCTAAGGGCTTTTTCTTCATTGTGAAGTTAATAATAAAATTAATCATCTTGTTTGAAGGGAGCTTGGGATTCAATCCCATGGTATCCCCTTCCTTATTTAAAAGGGAGGAGCCTTTATCTTCTTAGTTAATTTGATTTGTTCTAGTTTTTAGATACTAACCCTTTCTATTGCTCTCATTGATTAGATAGGCTTTCATAATATCATAAGTTAGATCTAATCTTTGAATTGCATCCTTTTCATTTTATCTTGTTAGCGATCTCATTTGCAATTATCTACTTATGCTTGCATCATTTAATTTTCACTTGTCTCTAATGTTAAATCATATAAGTGAGGAACATCCTAATAAGCACCATAACCAAAGGCATTTGATATTGTTGTCATTGTTTCATTGAGTTATCTTAACGTGCTTCATGGGTTTACTATTCGAAATCTTATAATTTTGTGTTCTAAGTGATATTCATAAGCTTGGTTATAAGTGATTTTACATTTCTTACATTGAAGCATTTTGCCATAATTATATCTCATTGAAACTATCTAATCATATCTTATTGTCATTTGCACTATCATTTTAGATCTAGTTTTGCATTGCTAAAATTTACCTCCAAGCATAGGCTTGGTTGATAGAGACTTATGACCACCTTCTTCGTATTCAATTTGAGAAATTTGACCCTTACTCAACAGTTAAAACAAGTGACCTTGCAATTCTCTTGTGGGCAATCCCTTGTAGGAATAGAGGCAGTTGGGTCGTTGGAACTCCTCAATAGGTATCATTAATGTGGCCTTAGCCTCCTTCCCAGCAGTTCTCTCTACAAGCTTGTTTAAGACTTGCTTCAAGGCAATTGAAGAGAAGGCCTTCACCCTTAGCATAGGCATTTAATTAAAATAAACCAAGATCTTGCATCTCACATTAGGGAGATTTTGCATTCATTCTTCATCCATCATTTGATCATTGTAATTGGAATTGTGAGCTCAATTTATAATTGCAAGTTTCACATCGTTGTACTTGTCATTTCAAGCTTATTTGAATATCGTATTTACTTGAAACAACAAATCTCTTTTTCTTGCAATTGCTCTCTAAAAGTTTATTGCTCATATATCTGGTTATCATGATGTATTGATTTCTCATACTAACATCTTCTTGCAGCATTGCTTATCTTGTGGCTTGAAATATCATTTATTATTATGCAAGTATCTTCAATTTATTTGAGCATTGTTCTTAAGGCACTAGTCTCTCCCTGTTTCATCTTAAGTGTCACATTGATCTAATTCAATCTATATCACATTGCTCAAATTTAATAATATAACTGGCCATCTAATCCTTAATTCAAGTTACTATGAGAAGGGGTTGCTTTGCCTTTTCATCTCCTAGACTTGTTGTTTCAAAAAGTTTTTCCTTAGTTTTCCATCTTTTAGGGACTACCCCTAGCTTGTCCAAGGGAGATCTTAAACAAAGTGAGTAGGGAATAAGTGACAGCCCCTACTCTGAGCGTTGCACCATAAAGACTATACCTTGTGGGGTTGGAAACTTTTCCCAAGTTTAGGTGTACATCTTAGGCGACAACAAGATAATTGCACATATACCAAACATTTATAAATTTTATATTGGCATATATGGCCATAAATGTTATTCAAGTCAGCGATTATTGTTCACCACATACATGGATGCACCTTCTCATCACATTACATTACACACTATAATAAATAATTCCTATGTGATTCACCAACAACCCCCCACGCACCTTGTCATCACATTACATTACACACTATAATAAATAATTCCTATGTGATTCACCAACAACCCTCCACTCTTGAAGTACAACAGGTTAATATATAATTCCTATGTGATTCACCAACAACCCTCCACTCTTGAAGTACAACAGGTTAATATATAATTCCTATGTGATTCACCAACAACCCTCCACTCTTGAAGTACAACAGGCTAATATCTAAGCCATGGTTGCGTAATTGGGGAAATGCGATCCATACCAGATGCCCTCCTCTCTCAAACTCTCGAGGCCAATACACATGATCATTTCCAGGTGATGCTCATCAACTTGAACCATGTCATTGAAACACATATGGTCTTAACTCCCAGTCTATGGCACCACTCGCATGGCATACCCAACATCACTCTTAAAGTCGGTGAAGAAAGTGAACAGTAACACCACGGGTGGTAATGAAGAGTTGAAAGTGAAAATATAACATCCATATGTGAAACATGGCACCCAAAGGTGAAGGGAGTGTCTATTGTCCAGAAGATGAGAGTGTTTATTGTGAGGTTTTATAGGTCAAATAAATCAACCAGATGAAAAAGCAATCTGTATAAACTCCCAGTCTATGGCACCACTCACATGGCATACCCAACATCACTCTTAAAGTCCATGAAGAAAGTGAACAGTAACACCAGGGTGGTAATGAAGAGTTGAAAGTGAAAATATAACATCCTTATGTGAAATATGGCACCCAAAGGTGAAGGGAGTGTTTATTGTCCAGAAAATGAGAGTGTTTATTGTGAGGTTTTATAGATCAAATAAACCAACCAGGTGAAAAAGCAATCTGTTCTATAAACTATCTTTAACTTTGTAAACATTAAAATAATTTTCTTTTTTCTAGCACCATTAATCTTTAAAGTAAACATAACATAATAAACTTACCATCACTAGTCTTAAGGCCGATTGCGTGGCTTACGCTAATGCATTAATGGAATTAATTTGTTTATTTTACAGAAGAGATAATGACTAAAAGCATACCTTAATGATATTTAAAAGGACGTATCTTTGTGATAAAGACACCAGAATTGAATTCTATGTGTAAAGGTTCGTAGATTTTTTTTGTAGAGCACCAAAATCATGGGTTATAGATTGAGCTATTTCATGTGAATTATGTTTTTTGAAATGCATTTTACATTTCTGGCAATAAAACTGTTATGTATGAATAAAAAACAATCTTCTGAAGAATAATTTTTTTTTTTAACTTTTCCTAATGGCATTTTATAATTAATTATCTTTTATGTAAAAAATAAATAAAAAACAGTGACAAGAAATACCTCTATTTATTGCTGCCGTCTGTATTTGGGTATGGACTTCCACTGCACCTCTGATTTTCGTTTTTCCTTGGTCAAGCTGTTAGTTCTCCCTTCGCGCCAGGAAGTTTAGGTTCCTCTCTGCCTCGTAAACCAAGGATTCGTGTATCTAGGGCATAGAAGTGTGTCTATATTTCACGAGCAAAAAGGTTCACCGCGATCTATCGGGATGCATTGCCCCTAGTCAGGACGTTCTATCTTAAAATATTTTGTGAACTGGTAATGAAGTTTATTGATACTTCAGTACATCTTTGTGGACGGCTTTGAAGTCCTCCTGCATATTTCTTAATTTTTTCCCTTCGTTATTCTAAACGGTAAACGGAAAGGGGAATAAGGAAAACTTTGTGGGTTCAATCGTTAACAGAATTTAAAATAAAAATATAATATTTAAAGACCAAAATATAAGGAAAACTTTGTGGGTTCAATCGTTAACAAAATTTAAAATAAAAATATAATATTTAAAGACCAAAGTATAATCTGGCTGCTTCTTTTTAGTTGAAGTAGCAATAATTTTTACATTACGGGATTTTCAAGCAAACTTTGGAATAGAAATTAATTTTATCAAATTCTAGTTTTTTTCTTTAACACACTCTTGGTTGTACAATCTCTTATCTCAAGGATTTTAGTCATTCAAGGGAATTCTTTTTTGTCAAAATAGTTGGGAACTTCTCTTTTAGAAAATTCTTTATATTACTCAATTTGGGGTAGCTTCTAAGCAATTTTGAAAAGAAACTTTCTTGTTGGACTTTAAGATCCCTTAATATTGTTAGTCAACTAATTCTTCTCAAATCGATGTTACATACCCTACCAATCTATCTTTGTTTGGCATCAGTAGCTCCAAATATCATAATTAAAGGAATCATAAATATTCAAAGCAGCTTCCTCTAGGCAGGCACTAAACTGGAAAGAAAATGGGCCTTGGTCATCTAGCATAAAGTTTGCAAGCCCAAGCTGAAAGGAGTGTTGGGGTCGAGGGATCATTAAACCTTGGCCAATATCCTAGTAATTAAGACATAGGGACAATGGTTAAACTCACTAAACAAGATTTGGAACAAGCTTTGGAGGAAAAAGCATACTCCAAACTCAAAATAGGTCAACTTAATAAGGTTGGAGGGAGACACAAAAGGCCCATTGATTTGGAACATAGCTTTGCAGAACTATTCCCTAATTCAAAATCACACCTTTGGGAGATTAGGGAAAGTACTGCACCTTACTTATGGGAAGATGCATGGAATCAAATGCCCAAGCTTCAGGAGGAGCATATTTAATGTAATCTAAGAGTTAACTTCACTTGGCAAGGAAGAAATAAGGTGGCAAATTATTGGCTTTCAAATTTAGCTTCACACCCTTGGAGAATGTGGATACCAAAGGAGCATTGGCCCTTACAAAACAAAACATTTCTTGTGAACACTTTGTGGAAAGCTCTACAACAAAGGAAAATTAAAACACAACATCTATGGACAAATTGTGATGGGGATATTAAACAATCAAGCAACTACTCCCTAAAAGAAGCCCACGACCTCTTGATCAATTATGGTCAATTGTTGGACAATCCATTTTATGTAAGATACCCCCCAGGAATATCTCAATTTTCCCACTAAAATTTCTGAGTTTGCTTAGTCTTGTCACTGAGGAGCTTTATCAAACAGTTTGTATGTACATGGTTGTAGGAGCATTTATTTGTATTTTCTTCAAATAAAATATACACAGTACTAAATAAACACATTGAAAATACTTCAAAGCAATTGAAGGTAATTTATATAGAACCTAGAAATGGTACATACCACTAACAGAGATAGCCACCACACTATTAAAGCGAATACAACAAGAAATATTAGCATACTTTTAATGAATACATAGTTGTAGGTTAATAATAAAAAACCCAAAAAGGTAACAACGATAAAGTATTCACTTCAGTGGTGATAACAATACATGTTCCACCTTCAAATCTAGTCCAATTAACTCAGGGAATATCTTCATGCACTTAACAGCGAACTCAGCCCAAGAAATAGTGGAAATCGACCCATAAAACAGTAATTACTCCTACAACAAATTCAGCCACCCAAGGATGGTACTCGACCCCATCAAAATATTATTCTTTGCCCTCCCAAAAAAGACTCAAACTCAACCTACAATGGATGAGAGATACACCTAGCAAGCAAGAGTTCTCGATGTTGGGCAACTTAATTGTTGATTAAATTACTTACATTAAATCATCAATCCAAGGTTCGTGAACCTGTGAAGTACACTTGCACTATAAATGTTAGGCTATCAACTTTTAAATGAAAGGTAATTATTTTAATTATAAGATGAAAATTAAACCTATTTATGACAAGATCTTAGTAAGCATATGGACATGTTTTGTCGTAGAGGCCTAAATCAAATTCAAGACTTAGAAATTAAATGAACTCAAAGCTAACTATGCTAATGTGAAAGCTTCAAAATATATTTTGTGAGACAAGGAAATGAAATCTTATTCTATTGATGTTTGAAAGATAAATTTATTCTACTTATGCTTCGAAAGGAAACTTAATCTACTTAACTTGAAAAAGAAACTTATTCTATGAACTTTTGAAACAAACTTATTCTAGAAATCTATTCTATGAAACCATGAAACAAATCTATACTATGAAACTTTAAAAGCAAATTTAATCTATGTGGCTTGAAAGGAAATCTAAGCTATCAATTCGTGAAATTAAATTTCATCTAAAAGCTACAAGACTTTGAAATCAAAACTATTATAGAGTATAGTAAACAAAAAGCAATGAAATAACAATTCTAGAAGCCTCAAAAGATTATTGATGTGCGCACTCTAACCCAAAGCCAATCATAACCTTTCACATAAATTTGAGACTGAGCTTAAAAGACAATTCAAGATAAATCTTTTGATGTTTTTGGTTTATTATCAAGTGCTTGACCTGTAATGAAGCAAAGAGGAATGAGTGCAATTCTAATTAAAAATAGAGTATTGAAATGAGACTGAACATCTAAATAAACTGAACAATTCAGTAAAATGAATTCTAATCTAGTTACACAACATAAGAAATTAAATCAAAATAGAAAGATAGTTATACTATCTCTCACACATCCTCAAGGGGGCCTCCTGGTGAGTGTGAGATGTAAAAACTCAGATCACAAGACTTTGAATCACCAATACAATCACAAATTTGCCATGAACATAGCTTCTATTACTTGAAAGGTGAAAATGAAGTTTACAAAAAAAAATGATAATAACAACAGTGTTGAACTTAATTGGGGTGTCCTTCGCTCTAAAACAAAGTGTTTTTTTATAATGGTTTCAAGATTAATAACTTAAGAAATTATTGCCTAGAATCGAGAATTGGAATTGACATCTAAGCTTCTAGATCAAAATAGGACTTTCGCTTCTCAGGATTTGCTATTGAAGGAGTGAATCACGAGAAACATTCATTGACACATCATTAGCTTAAACTCAAGTCTTCAAATCTCGCTCACTTGATATTTCCATGCTCCCTTGATTGTATATTCAGTCTCTTGATATTCTGTGCAAACCAAGTATTTCATAGCCATGTTGACCACAAGTTTGACCAATGAGCCATGCTTATTTTGTGAGCTCTCATCTATGACCAGTAGGTGGATGTCCATGTAGGTGACATTTGGAAATTGCTCATGTGCTTTGGTTGTCTTCTATCACTCACTAACCTGTAGAAATTAGGATTTAGTTGCGAAAGTTCAAGTTAGCTACAGAAAGTGCATGATTCGGTAGCTATAACATAGTTTAAACCAATTTCACAAAGAAAACATATATTTTGATCTATTTATGGATGATTATCTTTTTATTGACACTTAAATTACCTGAATAACCTTTAATTCATAAATGAGATGGAATGAAGTGAAAATGTGTAACAAAATGGGTGGAAAAGGGCAAAATGGATAATTAAAAGGAGGAAAATTCAAAGGTCCAACATTCCCCCACACTGAAGGTGTTGCATGTCCTCATGCACAAAATTTCACAGCTTGTAGGGATGACCTCTCAAGGACAACCTCTGATGACTGGATCAACACATCTAGATTGGTCTGCGTTCTTTTGGTCTTTACATTCAACGACCATAATGGTTTTCCCATTGAGATATTTCCTTGTAATCCTTCGACTTTTTGTTTAAGAACCTTATTGTTTGCTTTAAGTTTTTTATTCTTCTTGTACTAGTAACACATCTTGAGTAGCATATTATCATTATGAGCTTTTATTACTTCATTCTCATCCTTTATGTACTTATTCAACACTTCTAATTCATAAACCTCTTGCTTCAAAGCTCTAATAATCTATTTACCTCTACAAAAAGGAGTATTGACCTCTTGCTCAGGTGGATCAAACATAGGAGTATCATCATGTAATTTAGGTTCCAAGGGAGGATTTACCTTTTGTCATGCCTCTTTTCCTCAAGCCTCAAAATAATTATAGGCTTATTGTTCGATAAAGTCGACTTCTTGAGTCTTCCTTTAAGGATTTTGGTCATCTAAAGGCTTAAACATCACTTATGCTTCTAGCTTGTTGGTCTCATCAAGATCTATGGTCTCTGGTGGCCCGTGATTTTCTTGCTTGCTCATGATTTTGGTGATTCTCTTACTTCTTCTCTGTTATTGTACTTGTTCCATCATGTCTTTCCTTTTAGTCCTATGTTTTTGTGACTCTTCTTTGTTCTTTTTGGTATCTTTGTTTGTTCTTCTTTCTTACTAGCTTTCTTTCTTCTAAAGTTTTTCAATTCATTTTTATTTTATTTTTTATTATGTAACTCCTCTTTGGTATGGCTTTGGAAGATTTTGTATGTTTCTTGAGCTCATTGAGCGGGATATTATCCTTTGCATTCTCAATGTTTGAAATCTTTGTTTCTACTATAGGTTTTGTGGCCAAATTTTCTTTCTCCTTTGCTTCGGGTTCAAGGTTAGGGTTTATAGAAACCCTTATGTGGCTTTGCTTTGTTTTCTTGACCTCTTCCTCTTCTGCGACCTTCATAAAATGATTTCTTTCAAGAAAAAATTTCCAATTATCGCCATTGGTTCTTAATTGTGCTTCTACAGGTGCTCAGTCAATATTCTTGGAGTCCCTTTGAATGTTGAAAGCCATTTTTTTCAAGATCTGGAGAAGTAGCAAGGAATATTAAGTTATTTTCCTTTTAAAAAACACATAAGAAGTCTAGCATGGTAGAAGAGTAAAATCCCATATCTCACTTCACAAGTAAGAAATTTTTGCAATACTAATAGTAGATTTCACCATTTAGACTTTATTGCAGACACGGGGATTCCTTTCTTGAAGGTTGAAAGATCCATACTTGGATTGTGAAGAAAACATTTCCATTGTTCATCCCTTAGTCTTTGGTTTTTAAACAAACTTTCACCACTTCTTAGAAGCTTTGTGGCCTTTGTAATGAAATACTTTGTTGTCTTCTATCTTATATCACCTATTTTGGCCTCCACTTCGTCAATGGCTCGGGAAACGCTTTGGTGACCTCAATTTCGTGTCCATTAAACTTTTCAAAGAACCTGAGCCATCCTACATTTTGTAGTTGTTCTTAGACCTGAGGATAAGTGCTAAGAAAATTAACCCCAATTAGTTCATAATGAACAAGAACTCCCATTGTTGTGGATAAAAAGTTTTACCTCTGAATTATCTCTTTCAACGGGGTTTCAATGGATAGTTGACCTATAGAATGGGTGAAATTCGATAATGGTAGGGTTATAATGACATGGTGGTAATAGTGTTGAAGTACAACTCCATTTTTTAACTCATAGTTACCGACGATTTATTTGGATCGATCCATTAAGATCGTCATAATTTGGAGGATTTAAATCGTTTACATGTGACAAGAGGAGTTCTCAATATAATGGAATGACATATGGGAGTATGAAGCGATAGGATATATGATATGATTGTAATCATGAAATAAATGCAAGTCATTAATCCAAAAGGTTTATTAATAACGTGCTAATAAATCCATCAACTAAAAAATCTATGATTCACTTTAATGAAACAGATTCACTATTTCTATAGTTACCCCATAATGCATACCTTAATTTTGTATCTTGATTTTTCTTGCTTGCAAGTCCATGATGCATCTTGGAGGAAACTGGATACAAAATGTGGAACAACTGTAGAGTGTTGACAATTCTGCAATTTTGTCTTTAATCTTATTGTTTGTTGCTTTAGTTAATGTTGATGTTGAATGTTGGTTGATGAAGTTGGTGACTATTGAAAGTTCTCTTTAAAAGAGAAACAAAGGCTTCAAATAAATTTATCTAAACTTGAAAATTTTATTTTGCAAAGAAAGGGAGGGATAAAGGAGACTAGGAAAAAGGAAGGGGAATCAGAAAATCTAAGTTGCCAAGGACCCTTGCTTTTAAACTAAGATTTTTTTGCATAGGAATGCCAACAATGCTAGTTTTCATAACTATGCTTTTTTATTTTGTTTAGTTTTTCTCTTTTCTTTTTTTCTTTACATATATATATATTAATATATATAGAGAGGAGAGAGAGAGAGAGAGAGAGAGAGAGAGAGATATTCATTCTTCTAAAGATAAAGAAATTACACTTCTTTTGGTGGTAGAGGAGGAGAATCTCCTTTTCCTACCAATGTCAGATCATAATTTTCTTGCAATTTTGTAACAAACTCTTCTCTTGTCAAAGGCTTATTATATAACTTCAATATATGCCTATTGACAAGGAAGGTGATCCCTTATTCATCAATAGTCCTAATTCTAACTGCCCCATTATCAAAAATAATTTCTATTTCATAAGGACCAAGCTAATGTGTTTGAAATTTCCCTTGAAAATATTTAAACTTGGAATTAGAGAGAAGAGCCAATCACCTTGCTTGAAATTTTTTACTTTGATGAATTTATCATGCCATCTTGTCCTCTGTTGTTGGATTATGTTGTCCTTTGTATGGCGCCTTGTCGGATCTCATCTAGCTCATTCAATTGTTCCATCCTCTGTTTTTGAACTTAAAAGAGGTCAAGCCCCAACTTTGATGTTGTCGTGAAGGTTTCCAATTGGAATTCAATTGGAAGCCAAACCTGCTTGCCATAGACAAGCTCACAAGGAGTATGTCCAATAGTATTTCTCCATGTGGTACAGCAGGCTCGAAGTGCTTCTAGAAGTCTATCTGTGTTACACTAAATTTTGTCACCATGACTATCGATTTAGATCTCTTGCCATTTGATGAGTGTCTCGAGTGAATCCCCTATGAAGCTTGAAGTAAAACAATACCAGGGACAAAAGGAATTTTGGGTTGCACTATTTAAAAACCATTATTGAGCATCTGTGTAGTTTTCCTACCCATAACCTGCGCATATGCAGTTTTTACCATTGTGGCCTGGGTAATTTTGTGGACTGTCTTCCAATATAAACTATGCAATCTTGTTCATGCAAGTAAAAATAAAAATAAAAAAATAAAAATTCTAGAAGTTTTGATGGAGGAATCTTATCCAAACTAGAAACCTCGAACTACTACATACCTATGCCTCATTCCTTGGTTCATGGAACTAGTATCCTCCTCTTAAGCATCATATCCCTTGAGAAGAGGAACTATAAACCTCCTCCTCTTGCTTATAAATTGAGCATAAGACTAGAGGAATGAGGGAGACTTGGATTTGTAAACTTATGCTGCTGATTTTGGGTCTGAAGAGCTTGTCATCAAGGGAAGGAACAAAGACCATTGGAAGAGGCTTGTGACATCAAGGCAATCAAGTTGTAAGCTTGCTCTCCTTTGAATTTAATACAAAATATTTGTTCTTTCCTAATTGTATCTATTTTGATGTTATTTGTGAGATTCCTTGATCACTTGCATGGTTTAAAACTGATTATTGATTCAACTATATGTCGTATGTTCAGTTAGGGATTTCATTTATGTTTCATTTTATATACGAGGTGCTTTGATCCATTTGAATGTTTTTGTCTATGTAGATCTCTTTTGGAGCATCATGGAGAAGATGTGGAAAGCATTGGGAAAGTCTCTAAGGCATTGAGGAAAATTTGGTCGTGGAAAGAACTGAAAGGACTTCTACAAGCACATCGCTAATAGGTAAGTGATTCTTCACATGCTACATGTTTCATGTTTTAGTTATAAGTTAAGGAAAGATGGCAATCATTTTGATGTTTGTTACTAGGTTTTGTTGGAAATCTAGGGAGATCCTTCTTGTCCACAAGAAATGATTTGTCTGCTATAACAAATTGACGACCATACTGGGGGAACGAGAGTGCTCCATTGTGTCCTGTTGTGACCCTTGACACCTTCAGACCCTTTTAAGAATCTTTTTTTTTTTTGAGACCTTTGTTTTTTTCTTAAGTTTTTAGGTCTGCACAATTTTCCTTTAGAAACAGAGCACAAATTTGCACACTTTTATGTGGTGCATAATGCGCAACTGCACTTAATTGAACTAATGACCTGTGCAACCCTGTAACATTTTTGAAAAATATAGGGTTTCTCTGATTTATGTCTACATTTCTTGTTTTTGTGATTTTTTAAGCTTGTTTACAGTATTACCAAGTCTTCGTTAATTTGATTGGGTGTTTTGAATTTTCTTTTTGAGAAATCCTTAATTTGATTTCCTTTGGGCATTACTCAGAGGTTTGATTTAGTTTCTTAACCATTTTTACATGTTTTTTCTTTCATTTTTCAAAAAGAATCCTAAATTGTGTCTGAGTGTTAATTTCCTTTGAGTGTCATCACTTTTGATCTTTGGAATTTTCACCCAATTTCCTTTACTTACACTCGATTGGTTCTTTAGTTAAATTGGTGAAGGAAAATAGGCTTGTTGTTCTTTCACTGATTTGGAATCATCTTGTGTTTGTTTTGAAGAGATCTCTTCCATAAATTACATTTGCGTAGTTAGAATTCTCATTTTCATAACATGAATGGAAATTGTGCATAGATTACGTTTGCATAGCTTTCAAGCAAATTGTGCATAGATTACATTGCATGGTTTGGCACTTAGAGCTTTGAATTGCATTGGAAAATTAGAAGTGGTGCATTCTAGAGTTAATATTCTAAAGAAGAACCTCTCTCCTTACTTTAGTTAGAATTCATCGAAATGAAAATATCACAATATCATGTTTGATTGCATTAAAGTTTTGAGTCAAGTCATAACACCATTAGTTTCACATCCATTTACCCATTGAGTAATTAACAACTTACAAAAAACAACGCTAATAAAATCAATTAGAATTTTTATTATTTTAGGGTTCTTTCCACCTACATCAGATCAAGTTGTAGGGCTTTGGAATAAGGAAGTGAGTTAACTTTCCAAAGTTGCAAACAAACACTAGAATCTTGCGATACGGAGTAAATCCATTTATTATAGTTTGGCTCTGGGAAGCTCCTCTAACAAGAGTGTTAAGAACGAGATCATATTGGACCCAGTGGAGTGATCGACCCCACTTCATTAGCTATGGTAGAGTGATTTTCACGCATTACATATAGTATCGAAATGTGCTTGGGAGTCACTTGAAGGTAAACCTCAGATTAACCATGTTGAGGAACTTTCAAGGGTATTGAGCTTTGTTACTCTGCCCTTGCATGTACATACAATCTATGACTGTCCCCCCAGGTTAGATTGTCGTAAGTGGTAACCTTAGAGACCATAATCTTAGGGATATTACCCGAGATTATGGTGGAGGGGACGTCTCTACTGTACCTAGAACAGACATTGACTAGACTCACTTGGACCTTTTTGGAGGGTATTCTTCACTCGAGATGACATAATTGAAGTTACTTGCACCAGATCGTGCTCATTAAGAAGGTTGTCAGCGTAACTAGTTCCACACACTCTATCTTTATTCACTTTTCACATTAATCTTTGCGATGTTGGATTCAATCACCAACTAGTGATTTCGTTGTGAAAAGTTTGTTTGAATGGTTTGACTCCTTAGATTTACTAGCGCGTGTTATTTGCTTGTTTTTACTTTTTACATACCTTAGGTGTGGATTGTGAATATTATTTAAATTCTTAATAAAACTTATTTGAATTGAATCTAAGGGCAACAATTCCAGAAGTTACCGATCAAGGAATCCCCATTAACCAGAATCTTATTCCTTTTCCTAACTTTGGAAATATTGATCCTCCTTATATGGCTATGTTGTCACTTCCTGGATTCACGATAGGTTTACCGAGGTGGTTGTTTTCAACATCTTTAGTCCCAAATACTTAAATTGTACCACCTCAACCAAGTTTTTAACCTCAACCATGTTCTTTGTCTCAACAACACCAACTGTTAGTTAATCCTTTACCTTCTTCACCTGGAATGTCTTCCTCCCTCCTTCTTCTTCGCTTGGTAAAATCCTTGATGCTAGCAACCAGGTGGCTAAGAAGAATAAGAAAGGGAAGAATAAGGAAAAGAAGCAAGGTAAGAAAGAAGTCAACCAACTAGCTTTGAGCATGGAGAATGTTGAGGAACCATCCAAAATGAACCACAAGCTCAAATTCCCTTGCAAAATTTCTAAGCGTGACCACCTTCTTATTGATTGTCTTGGTATTCCAAAGATGGTAGAAGTGTGGTCTAAAAATTCCTATCAACTTACTATTGATCCATAGACCAATGATTGTCAAGTTCTTGGGAAAAGGGGTAAAGTTAAGTTTCCTTGTAGGTTATGCAAAGGGTTTCATCATAGTCACCTTTGCCCTCATATGGATGAAGCCTCAAAATTGTTGGAAAAACTTAATGTTTCACATCAACAACTTCCAACTGGTTACCGTAAAATTTCTCCCAACCTATTGTTAATTGACGAAGTGATTAATCTAATTCAAAGTAAAGTCAATCCCACTCTTCCATTGGAGAATGAAATACATATCACTCGGGTTGATGAACCATTGGTTAATCAACCACATTCAGTCGGTCTCATTCTCCCTTTAGAGAGTGAAATTAATACCGCTCAAGTTCTTCTTGTTACCTCAGATTCTTCTACACATGGGGGCATTTCACTTGTTTCCATTGAACCCCCTCCAAGTAATGAGGTTATTTCCGTTAATTGGAGTAGTCTGACAAATCCTCGTCTTCCTTCTTCCACCCATTTCCAAATCATTGTGAAAGTGTATGGTAAGAATGTGTGTTGCATAAACGTTGACGAAGGTGCTTCTGTCTGTATTTTATCCTCCACCACTTAGAAAGCTTTGGGTTCCCTTTAGTTTGTGCCTGTTACACAGAATCTATTAGTTTTTAACATAACCATTAGTGAACCTTTAGGGATCCTTCCTAAGTTACCTATTACTCTTGAAGGAAAAACTTTCTGTATTGATCTTATGGTAGTTCAAGGCCCCATGGATTTCAATTTTCTCCTTACGCGAGACTATGTCTATGCCATGAAAGCTATTGTTTCCACACTCTTTTGAGTGATGTCTTTCCCTAACAATTGAAACATTGTGACTATTGACCAACTTTCATTCATTGGTCTTGATTCAAGTACCAACCATCTGACATCCCTTAATGTTCCTTATATGCAAGTGGTATCTACCCCACCACGAGTTAATTATGTAGCAATCGATCCCATATTTTTAGTTATTGAAGCAAGCGAGCCTCTCACTATTTGCTCGACTTCTTTTGACTTAGATCTGATAATTGACATGTTGGACCCTTCAATGGGGACATTTGAACCCGATTTTCTTATCCCCATTGATCCCCTTCACATGTGTTCGTTCCAAAGAACTATTATTCCTTCTCATGAAGACCTCTTGGAAGCCATGATTGGGGAATGTCCCTTGGCATGTGTTTCTTCCAAATGGAAGCCATGATTAAGATCCTTATGAGGATGGTTATTTTACAGTGTCAATCTTGTTTAAAAATGAAACACATCCATATGGGCATAATTCATTTTCTTGTGTCAAGCTCGTTAAAAAATGAAACAAGGTTCCATAATGTTAAAATTGGCAACCAGGACAAATGTGGGTCATCTTATTCATGGATGAAAATATTTTTATTAGATTCCTCTCATTGAGAGGTGTAGGATTGATATAAAGATCATCTGATTCCGATAAGTATTCATGGAGATATGAAATTATTTTGATTATGGAATTATTATCAAGCCGACCTACAACTCATGTAGGCTCAAAAGCCCAACAGTCGCATCTATTCAAACACCAACGTTGTGTATAAATATAAGAGGACTTTTCCTCATTTTCACTCACTCTTCTCATCACATCTCTCTCTCTCTCTACTATGCAGAAATGAGTCTCTTCTCTACTGCGTAGAAATGGGTCTCTCTCTCACACATGTGAAGCCGGAAGCTGTTGAAACTAAAGCTGCAACTGCAGAAGTAAAAATTGACCTGCGTGGCCTAGAAGATCTCCTCTTTGAAACTACACTATAGGTTCATATGAACCTCCTTTGAAAGCCACAACTTTTGGTGGTGGAATGAAGTCAATCCGATGAACAGTTTGCAAGATATCGACTGCCCTAGTTTGAAGCAGAAACTGCTAAAACTGAAGTTGCAACTGCAGAAGTAAAGATTGACCTACGTGGCCTAGAAGATCTCCTCATCTGAATTACACTGTAGGTTCATTTGAACCTCCTCTGGAAGCTGCAACTTTTGGTGGTGGAATGAAGTCAATCCGACGGTCAGTTTGTGAGATATCATCTGCCATAGTTTGATAATGAAGCCGCTAATGCTGGTGCTGCTGATCTAGGGTTTGCTACTGCTGATATGAATCAGATTTATTGTACTATTTCTCTTTGTTGAATTATTGAAGATGAAAAAAGATTTGATCAAAGGGTTTCCCCACACATTGTGGGGTTTGTCCCTGGCTAGCCGCCACATCTTGTATCTCTTGTCTTGGCTTGTTTTTTGTCAATCATTTGAGGTTCTATCTGCACTTTACTTTATGTACATGTGATTGCTAATCTGTGGAATATAATAAGAAAAAGAAGTAAATTGTTATAAGCATAGAACATACCATAACTTAACATGGTATCAGAGCTGAGGTGAAGACAAAGCCCGAGCAAGAGCAATCATCGAAGAGAAGATTGGCAAGGCTATCCTAAAAGAACTATGGGGTCCTCAACACTCTTTCCTGCCGAAGACAAACTCCATGAGAAAGCTGACTATCACAGATGGAAGACGTCTATCGATCTAACCCTTGAGAATTAAGGAGTGTTGGATCATGTGAGAGGCAATATTGTTGAGCCTCCATCAAATGCATCCACTCCTACCTGGAACAAATGGAAAAATGGAGAAGTCAAAACAAAGAAGATCATCCAAGACTCTATCAACAAGCACTTGGTGGCCTACATCTCTGAACTGGACACCTCCAAGGAAGTCTACAATAGACTTGTGAGTTTATTTAAATTAAATGATGCAAATCAAGTTTTGTTTCCTAGAAATAAGCTTAAGGAAATTAAGAAGGGTAAAGATGAGAGTATGCAAGCATATTTCTTAAGGATCACCGAAATCAAGAACGATCTCCAATCTATTAGGGAGGCTATCACTGATAGGGGAATGGCACTCACGACTCTTGGAGGGTTACCATACGAATGGTACGTGTTCAGGACTACTCTTCTGAACAATAATGTAATTCCTGGTTTCAAGGAATTAATGGCTAGATGCATTCAAGAAGAAACAAGGGAAGAAGTGCAAGAAATGCCCATGCCTAAAGGTCCTCCTGCTGCCTTTTCTTCTCATGCTAAGAAAAGAAATAATTTTGGGACTAAATCAAAAGGAAAGGCTGGACCTAAGGGTGGAAGAAAAGGACGATGTTACATTTGCAATCAAGCAAGTCACTATGCAAGGGAGTGCCCTCATAGAAAGGACTCACACCGGGACGATGATCAAAATCCCTCTAATGGCAAATCAAAGGAATGACAAATTCAACAATAAAGGTAAGAGGAGAGTTGGGGATCAAGGAAGAGGACAACCATTCAAGAAGGCTAGAAAGTCCAGGATGTATTAAATGCACCTGACCTCAAAAAGAACCTAGTGTCCATCTCGAAAATGGAAGACAAAGGCTACAAGGTAACCTTCAGCAATGGCAAGGTATGTATATGGAAAAATAACGTTAAAGATGCCTTTACTCTTGGGTCATTATATCAAGTCGATGGAAGTCTGCTAGGTGTCATGTCTTATGACACATCTCTTCAGTCTGAACGTTGGCATCAAAGGTTTGCCCCACTTCATTATAAAGCTATGCTCGGTGTAAAACAAATGGTGATAGGGATGCCCGAATTCCAAGTAGAGAAAGATGGTGTATGTCCAGGATGTGCCGAAGGAAAGCTCAAAAGGGTACCGTTCCCCTCAAGCCTAAACAAGACCTCCGATATATTATAGTTGGTTCACTCAGGCATATCTGAGGCTGGCATTAAGAGGGAGACTACTACACCACATACTCTTAAGCAGAATGTTGTGGTGGGAAGGAAGAACCGCATGATTGTGGAAGCTGTCTGGGCCATGCTACATGATCAAAGACTTCCGAATTTTCTATGGGCTGAAACTACAAACATTGTCATATATGTACAAAATCGATGCCCTCATCAAGCATTGGGTTCCAAGACTCCTGAAGAAAGGCTCACTGGTAAGAAACCTGATGTTTCTCATTTTAGAATTTTTGGAAGCCGTGTATATTTTCATGTGCCGAAAGAGAAAAGAAATAAATTGGGTGCATCTGGAAAGAAGGGAATTTTCATGGGCTATGGTGAAAATACTAAAGGCTATAGAATCTATGTAGCCGGTCAAAGGGAAGTCGTAACTAGTCATGATGTCACCTTTGACGAAGATATGGCTCTTAGCAAGGTGAACAATCTTCCGACTTTCAGGAGCTCTTAAGAAGCTGACACCAGGGAACCGAAAGAAAAGTATGATGAATCAATGCCTGATGTAGAAGAACCCATGGATCCGATTGATCCTCCTCCACATGAGCCTTCCTCTTCTAGGAAGAGGCCTTCATGGCTTAAGGGGTTACTTGATGATGTTGAAGGACATGCTGCACCCTGAGGAACCTTCCGTCAAAGTAAGAAACTTAACAGGTACCAGAGATACCTGACCATCATGAGAACGATCATACAAAATGAGCCTTCATCATTCTCAGATTTTGTCAAGCATTAACTATGGAAGGATGCTATGACCAAAGAATATGAGTCTATTATGGAGAATGATGTCTGGGAAGTAGTTCCTAGACCCCAGGACAAGACAATTGTCACTTCTAAATGGCTTTACAAGATAAAGCATGCGGCAAATGAAAGTACAGAAAAGCATAAGGCTTTTTTTGTTGCTCGTGGTTTCTCCCAGAAGGAAGGTATAGACTATGATGTGATATTTGCACCTGTTGTCAGATATATGACCATTCGCTCGATCATAGCCCTTGTAGCTTCACAAGGATGGAACATACATCAGATGGATGTCAAAGAAGAGTTCTATGTGGGGCAACCTGAAGGATTTGAGATTTATGATTGAAAATATCATGTATGTAGGTTGAAGAAGGCTCTTTATGGGCTGAAGTAAGCACCCCAAGAATGGTATGAGAGGATTGATAGCTACTTGATGAAGCTGGGATTCACTAGGAGTGAAGCCGATCCTAACCTTTACTTTAAGGTTGAAGATGACAAGCCTCTCATACTGGTGCTATATGTGGATGGCCTCTTTCTAACAGGTGCAAACCCTCTCATTTACAAATGTAAGAGGGAGTTGGCTTCTGAATTTGAAATGAAGGACCAAGGACTTGAAGTGTGGTAGAAGCCGAGGGAAATTTTCCTATCTCAAGGAAAATATGTGGTGAAGATATTGGAAAGATTCGATATGATGGACTGCAAGCCTGTGACTACCTCGAGGATCTTAACCTTTAAAAGTTATATGGTAGAGATGTCAGACCAGATTTGGGAAATGCCTCTGAGTTTCATAAACCCATTCACATTGATGTTCTTGGTGAACCTCCATCCGAATATATGTTTTGCAGTTAGCATTATGAGCTCATATTTGGTTGAGCCTCACTGGATTGATGCCAAGAATCTTCTGAGATATCTTCATGGCACAATGGGTTAAGATACATTGCTCGAGATGTGAGACTACTTAGATATACTGATGTTGATTGGGCAGGCAGTGTGGTAGATCGTAAGAGCACTTCCGGGTGCTGTTTCACCTTGGGATCTACTTCGATATCCTAGATGAGCAGGAATCAGAAGTCAGAGGCTTTGAGCACCGCCGAAGTAGAATATATTGCTGCTAGCATGACCTCGTGTGAGGCAATCTGGTTGTGAAAGCTCTTTAGTGAGCTGTTTGGATTCACATTGGATACCTCTATGATTCTTTGTAACAACCAGAGGTGGGATTCAATTACTGAGGAATCCTGTATTCATCGATTGCTCCAGCAGATAGAAATCATCTGGGATATGGTAAGTCGATGAGCAAGGAGGTTCCATCGCATTAAGATGATGTACAGGTCGATACACCTTGTTAAAGCCCCGAGGAAAGATCTAATCTGTGATTTTCCCAAATGACTTGGAGTCGTCAAGAAACCCTTGTACAAGGGTCCTGCATGTTGCATACATTGAGTTCTGGGAGCTCTGAGGGCTTGCCATTCTTACTGGAACAACATACGACCACAGGGTGACTCACCCTCCCCTGGTGGTGCGTATTGGAACAAGATGATTCGCTCTCTTGTGGGACAAGATGATTCACTCTCTTGTGAAACAGGATGATTCGCTCTCCTGTGTAGTAGGGTGATTAGTTCTCCTGTGAGGCCTGGATTGATGTGTTCTCCATGGCGATTGTAGCAGGATTGATGTGTTCTCCTGTGAGGCCTGGATTGATGTATTCTCCATGGCAGCCTGGATTAATATGTTCTCCATGGTGATTGTAGCAGGATTGATGTGTTCTCCTGTGAGGACAGGATTGATTAGTTCTCCTGTCGAGGCATCCTACCCATGCAGTCTGGGACTCATGGGAAGTACCTCTCATCTAATCAATGAGCAGGGAAATGAAGTTAAGGACCATAGTAGTACCGATGGACGCATCGTTTATCTACCATACTCCCTACGCTAGGACGACCTCCATTGATCTGGGACCAATGATACTGGTCTGGGACTAGTGGTAGGAGTTGTACCATACTATGACGCTGACTTTGGGTCGGTTCAGACTAGTCTGGGACCAGTGGTACATACTCTGAGACTGACTTCGTGTCAATGCAGTACTGGTCTGGAACCAGTGAGAGTGGTACATACTATGACACTGACTTTGGGTCGGTTGAGACTGGTTTGGGACCAGTGGTACACTCTCTGAGACTGCGATACTGGTTTGGGACCAGTGGTAGGAGTTGTACCATACTATGACACTAACTTCGAGTCGATTGAGACTGGTCTGGGACCAGTGGTACATACTCCGAGATTGATTTCGTGTCAGTGCAGTACTGGTCTGGGACCGGTGAGAGTGGTACATACTATGACGCTGACTTTGGGTCGATTGAGACTGGTCTGGGACCAGTGGTACACTCTCTAAGGCTGCGATACTAGTCTGGGAACAATGGTAGGAGTGGTACTTACTATGAAGCTGACTTCAGGTCGGCTGAGACTGGTCTAGGACCAGTGTTACGCACTCTGAGACTGACTTTGAGTCAGTGGAGGATGATAATGGTCTAGGACCAGTGGAGTTGTACTCACTATGACACTAACTTTGTGTTGGTTGAGACTGGTCTGAGACCAGTGGTAGATACTCTGAGACTAACTTTGAGTCAGTATGATACATCCTCGATCATTTCTTCTTCTTCATAATTCCGACAAAAGCAGAGCAGAATAGAACAATGCAAGAGCAAAGCAGAATAGAGCAAAATAGTACCGATCAGTACAGGACAGAAAAAGACAAAGCAGAACAGACAGAATAGAGCAAAGCAGGGCAAGGGTCAGGCTGTATAGGGTAGTGCATTTGATGGATGAATAGTAACGACCGATAAACATATTGCAGATGAAGTTCTCTCTGGTTGAGAGGGAGTGTTAAAATTGGCAACCAAGGAAAAACTTCATGTGGGTCATCTTATTCATGGTTGATAATATTTTTATTAGATTCCTCTCGTCAAGAGGTGTAGGATTGATATAAAGATCATCCGATTCCGATAAGTATTCATGGAGATATGAATTATTTTATTATTATGGAATTATTATCAAGCCGACCTACAACTCATGTAGGCTCAGAAGCCCAACAGTCGCATCTATTCAAACACCCACGTTGTGTATAAATATAAGAGGACTTTTCCTCATTCCCACTCACTCTTCTCATCACATCTCTCTCTCTCTCTACTACGCAGAAATGAGTCTCTTCTCTACTGCATGGAAATGGGTCTCTCTCTCACACATGTGAAGCCGGAAGCTGTTGAAACTGAAGCTGCAATTGCAGAAGTAGAGATTGACCTGCGTGGCCTAGAAGATCTCCTCTTTGGAACTGCACTGTAGGTTCATCTGAACCTCGTCTGAAAGCCACAACTTTTGGTGGTGGAATGAAGTCAATCCGACGAACGGTTTGCAAGATATCGACTACCCTAGTTTGAAGCCGAAAACTGCTAAAACTGAAGTTGCAACTACAGAAGTAAAGATTGACCTGTGTGGCCTAGAAGATCTCCTCATCTGAACTGCGTTGTAGGTTCATTTGAACCTCCTCTGGAAGCCACAACTTTTGGTGGTGGAATGAAGTCAATCTGATGGTCAGTTTATGAGATATCATCTGCCCTAGTTTGATAATGAAGCCGCTAATGCTGGTGCTGCTAATCTAGGGTTTGCTACTACTGATATGAATCAGATTTATTGTACTATTTCTCTCTGCTGAATTATTGAAGATAAAAGAATATTTGATCAAAGGGTTTCCCCACACATTGTGGGGTTTGTCCCTAGCTAGCCGCCACATCTTGTGTCTCTTGTCTTGGCTTGTTTTCTATCGATCGTTTAATGTTCTGTCTGCACTTTACTTTATGTACATGTGATTGCTAATCTGTGGAATATAATAAGAAAAAGAAGTAAATTGTTATAAGCATAGAACATACCATAACTTAACACATAAGGATGGTTATTTTCATTTGTCAAGCTCGTTAAAAAATGAAACAAATCCTCCCCTAATTAACTCGACTCGAGTCTTTCACTTGATCCCATTAATGAACCTTCATTTCATTCGCTTTTTAGTAACCAGTAGTATTCTTAGGCGAATGAAACAAAGCTTGGGGGGCATGTGCTTATGTCATTATGCTGGGGGCATGAAAACTTATCTCAAGCATAGTTTCCTCTTTGTTTCAAGCTTGTGTAAAAATGAAACCACTCTAAAGCACAATTTTTCTCCATTTCAAGCTTGTGTAAAAATGAAACCTATCTCAAGCACAATTTTCCTATGTTTCAAGCTTGTGTAAAAATGAAACCTATTCCGAGTCCATTTTGGTTATTATTTTCAAGACTCGTTAGACTCATGAAAATCTCAAGCATATTTTGATATCTTTTCATGCTCATAAAATGCACATGAAAATGCCAAGTTCTTTCCATCTTTTACTGCTCGTTAATTAAATTGAAAGTCGGTGATATGAGTACACTTGTATCACTTTTTTGGACTCATTAAAACTTACGAAAAAGTGAAACCCTGGAGTTACCTTTAAGCTCTTTTTTGACCCTTGAAAGATGAAAAGATTAACGAGTATGCTTGTTTATTTCAAACTTGCTAAAGAAAATGAAAAAACATTTGCTTGATATAAGTTTACCGCTTTTACGGATCATGTAGACTATTTACGAAAAGGGTATACTTTGACTAATCATAGTCAAAAGAGTTCTCTCCTGCATTATTTTACCCTTTTCCGGGCTTGAGAGACTAAATTTACGAAAAAAGGACATTTTAGAGTTTACTTATGTTTTTCTCTTGACTCCCTAAAAATGAAAAACACCAAGCTTTACTTTCTTCGGGCTCGTTAAAACTTTACATTGAAGGAACTGCATGAGTTTCCTTTTTGTGTCTTTTCAAACTCTTTAAATATGAAAATGACATTGAGTTACCCCTTCGGTGGACTCGCTAAACATAAACAGTGTAGGACTCATTAATCATGACGAGACCTAAACACTCCTTCCTAGGGTTCATTAAAAATACTCTGAAGGACTCACCCGGAGGATGAGCTTAAAGGAAAAGCATATGTTATCCTCCTCAAGCTTGCGTAAAAATAAAGAGGTACTTTCTAGTAATGGTGGGGAGGGAATTGGAAAGAAATTGTTGTTTTTGTATTGTAAAAAAGGCTATATGTCACTCTTGAACATGAAACTCCATCACCTTTGTGTCTAGGTTGGGAAATCCATTTGCCTATCAATTAGCCATACTTCATTGAAAATATTCAAACTAGTTTTGGGTTATATTTTTGATTCAAATGCTACCAAGTCAAAATGTCGTGTCAACGATATGTTCAAGAGAAGTCCAACCTGAGTTGAAATTACCTTTTTATTCATAACCTTCAATCACATCGGTCATCCCTAAGTCAGTCTTGAATTACTTCAATTTGTTCTTCAAAACTTGACACAAGTTTCATGTCGTAGGCCCTCCTGTGAGGGGTCGCTTCATATCGAAATAAATTAATTATCTAGGAATTTAATCTAGAAACCTCCTTTGGTACCTTAGAGCCTACATTCCTCAATGGCAGGTTTCTCACCTTCGACGACAAGTCCTCATCATTGACCTTCGATCGAACGATTCTATGAGCGTTCAACTTCAAAACATATTTTCACACTTTATAGATTGCACTGGAAGTACCTTGAGAACCATTGTCATTATTGGCGTTTTCTCTCGCACTTGGTAATGGTTCACATCATTGACCAGTAATGAAGTGGTTTCTACCATGTTCGACTTTGAGACATTCACTCACATGGTTAGATTCGTACTATGGATTGATAGATATGGAGATCAAGACCCTAGATCTAGTTTCATCCATCCATGTTGCGTGGAGTTATTAAGTATTCATGATTGTAAACATAGATCCATTGATGGTTGCATCCATACTGTGTCTTTTGTTAGCATCCATACTGTGCCTTCTGTTGACATGGATATTCAAATATATTTCCATCTTGATTCTTTGAGATACTTATACTCTAGGTATGGGAATGCCTACCTTAATGATGTTTATATGAAAGCATGACATGGTAATCCTTGATTGTTTGTTTCAGGTCTTCAACCAATTGTTCTCTGATCCAAAACTTTGACATGATAAAGTGCTTCAGTCATCAAACCTATTTTTTGGCTTTGCACTTTAGGGGACAATCTATTACACAAAATTTTGTCATCATGACTGTCGATTCAGATCTCTCACCATCCGATGAGTGTCTCAAGTGAATCCCTTATGAAGCTTGAAGTAAAAAAATATCAGGGACAAAAGCAATTTTGGATTGCACTGCTTAAAAACCATTTTTTAACATCTGCGCAGTTTTCCTAGCCATTACTTGCACATGTGCAGTTTTTACCATTTTGGCCTGCGCAATTCTGCACACTATCTTCCACTATAAAATGCAAAATCCTGTTCATGCAAGTAAAAAAAAAAAGAAGCATATTCTAGAATCTTTGATGGAGGAATCTTATCCAAATTAGAAACCTCAAACTACTGCATACCTGCGCCTCATCCCTTGGTTCATGGAACTAATCTCCTCCTCTTAAGCATCATATCCCTTGAGAAGAGGAACTAGAAACCAACTCCTCTTGCCTATAAATTGAGCATAAGCCTAGAGGAAGGAGGAAGACTTGGATTTGTGAACTTATGCTATTGATTTTGGGTTTGAACTAGGTTGTGAACATCAAGGCAACCAAGTTGTAAGCTTGTTCTCCTTTGAATTTAATACAAAATAGTTGTTCTCTCCTAATTGTGTTTATTTTGATGTTATTTTCGAGATTCGTTGATCACTTGCATGGTTTATAATTGATTATTGATTCAACTATATGTTGTATGTTAAGTTAGGGATTTCATATATCTTTTATTTTATATGCGAGATGCTTTGATCCCTTTGAATGTTTTTGTCTATGCATATCTCTTTTGGAGCATCATGGAGAAGATGTGGAAAGCATTGGGAAAGCCTCTAAGGCATCGAGGAAAAGCAGGTTGTGAAAAGCACTGAAATGACTTCTACAAGCACGTCGCTAATAGGTAAGTGATTCTTCGCATACTACATGTTTCATGTTTTAGTTATAACCTAAGGAAATGTAGCAATTCTTTTGATGTTTGTTACTAGGTTTTGTTAGAATTCTATGGAGATACTTCTTGTCCGCAAGAAGTGATTTGTCCACTATAACAATCTGTCGAGTCCCTTGTACAATCTTGGTTAGTATAGCTTTAATTAATTTGTTGGTGAATTCCACTTACCCATTGGCTTGTGGATGGTATGGAGTAGATTTGTGGTGTTTGTTCTTGTATTGCTCCATAATCTTCTACACCAACATTGGTCACCCTAATATGTTACAATTTTTCTCTAAACACCAAATCAAGTGAAAATGTCCTTAAAAAAAGTAACTGCAACAATTTCAGTAGCAAAAGTAAGTGGCCTAGCTTCTACCCATTTTGTAACATAACAGGTGCAAACAAGAACGTACCTCTTTTGTCTGGATGCAGGGCTGATTGACGCAATCAGGAATGTTTATCAGAGCACTAGATTTAGCGCCAGAAATAGTGCCTGGAATATCAACGGGAAAATAGTGCTAGAAATAGCGGTGGGAATTGCACGGGAAATTGCGTCAGATTTTCGACGAAAATAGTGCTAAAGATAACTCCGAAAATAGCGCCAAGAAAAGAGTTTGGAATAGTGCCAGTGTTAACACCAGAATTTGCTTCCAATTTGGCTTCTGGTTTGGCTTCCAATTTTCAATCCAGTTTTGCTTCTAATGTGGCTTCCAATTTGGCTTCCATTGTTGCTTATTTTTTTGCTTCTAAGCATGAGGAATAGCACTAGGTTTTGCATCTAGTTTGTCTTCTAATTTGGCTTCAAGTTTTGCTTCCCGTTTTTCTTCCAATTTTGCTTCTTGTTTTTCTTCTAGCGTGGTTTCCAATTTGGCTTCCATTGTTGCTTCTTTTTCTCTTACAAAAATGATTATTGTTTTGCATATAATTAAATTAATTATTTTTATTTCAATTTAGTTAGTTGAATATATCACGTCTCTTAAATAAGCTATATGATTATATAGTAAGTCATATGAATACATTTGAAATATTTTATAAGATAACATTTATAAAGAATTTTTAGGGAAATAGACATCCATACAAATTAACAACATCATTATATTTATTAAATCTCCATTAAAATAGAATCTACAACATCTAGTATCTATAAAATAACAAGATAATTATTGTAACATGATCATCATCTATAATTAAAATAAGTGAGTCAAATATCTATTATTTAAGTGAATTTGACAACATCCATCATGAGCAGTAAACCAAAACCATCATAGGTAATAAATATGCATCCAAATAATCAACCACTTTCAATATATAAAAATTGACAAGTCAATATTGATAATATCATCATCATTTATAACAAAAACAAGTGAAATTCACATATACTAGTAGATCAATAACATGTAAAAATGATACATGTTCAACAATCGACATAAGTCAAAATGATACATCATGTACAAATGATATAAATAAAAATGATAAATTATATAAGTCAAAATGATACAAGTCAATATGGTACGTTGTGTCCAAATGATATAAGTTAATATGATACATGTCAAAAAAATACAACTCAATAATATGGTACTAGAGGTCGTGAAAATGATGCATATGATAGTAATCATGAAAATCAACATCATAATAATGTATTAAAAATGATCCATGATGTAGTCTATATGATCATGAATGTCATTAGATGCTACCAACAACTTCCTCATCATTTTTATCACCATCACCGTCATGATCATCATCTTCATCATTTGTATCGACATCGACCTAGTTGTCATTTGTATATGTGTCATCATGAGCATCATCTACCATCTCGACATCGGACCCAACATGATCTGGATCTATGTGATGATGATTATTTGGATCTTTCGAAAGATCCTTGTTCTACCAAAAACAAAAAACAAAAAAAAAACAAAAACCAAAAATAAAAAAAAAAAAACCATTTAGAATGAAAATTTATTACTTATTTCATGCAATAATTAATTTTTTTTGTTATATATCTAATATTACAACATAATTTTTTTTTTGTTATATATCTAATATTACAACATATGAAATGAAATGATAATCATATTACATCATATCAAAGTGCACATACGATAATAAAATTTCAAATAAGTTACAACTAAGATGTCATTCCAATGATGTAAAACATTCAAAAATTCTAATAAACATTAGTAAAGATCATAAAAAATAATTCCTATACAATTTAACTATCAATTGTAATTTATATTACATAAGCTTAAGTTTAAACCCTCTCCATTTTGTGCTATATATGATTATGTTTTCCTTGAAGATATTTTAAGGGTTAACTAATCTATATGTCTTCATCTCTTGTATTTCAGAAGTGAGTATTTTTCTAGGACATTTTGCACTCCCTAACATGTATTGGCACACACTAGAATGCCTTGGCATGACTTAGCACCTAACATATTTATGCATGTCTGGTAGAGATTGGCACTCCCTATCACACCGCGACACTCACAAGTAATCCATGACATCCCTCTTATTCTTTAATTCCCATGCATTTTAAACTAGTGCTCCCCTATGTTGCCCTAGAACTCCCCGACAATCCCTAGCTAGCACAGACTGGCATGGCTTAGCACCTAGAATCCATTGGAATTCTTGGGATGCATCATTATGTGTTGGCATTCCTTAGCACTCCATTGCAAGTTGGAATTCCTAGAACTCCCCGGCGTACATTGTCACACCTTAGCATTCCCTAGCACTCCTTGACACTCATTGGTACACATCGACATGCATTGACACCTAGAACAAGGCACACATTGGCAACTAGTGTTCACCAAGTCTTTTTTATCTTCATCTTTACAAGAGATATGTGCATAACCAAAATCATTTTGTTGGAGTGAAATCATAGTTATGACCTTAAGTTATTTTCCATCTTTGGGATTTAACTAGTTGTTCATGTAATTAAACAACATAAATAAGTGATGTGGAAAATTGTAGCTGTGTGAAACTATTAAAAGCTAAAACCATGTTGTATCTTGGTGAGGACATAACTAATGATCAAATTATAGGATTAACATGAAAATATTCGATAGGGAGGTTATATAGTTGATATATTTTAGGGGATAACTTAATGAGTTGGATAGAACAACACTAGAATCCATTTGCTAAGATATACACTACATTTCCACACTCAAGTGAAGGGATGTTCAATGTTTCCTTTCAATGTTGAGTAGATAGATGTAGTGAAGGTGTTGAATATGAAATGGTTATGGGGCTTGTTGCCACACAACATATGGTGCATAATAAGGGACGATGTTGAGCAACATCGGTTCATGTGTGAAGCAATCTGGATGATGAAGTAGACCCCAAACGACCAAGATAAGATTATACAGCTTGAAACAACATTCCGAGATAGAGCGTTAACTTGGTATATGAAATACAAAGAAACTACCCCAACAGGTCAGGTCATGAACTTGTTAAAGATCAAGCAGGCCTTGTTAAAGGAATTTCAAAATCCTAAGTTTGAATCTCAGTGCATTACTAACATCAAAAAATTAAAAAAGTGCAAGGAAAACCAGTCTGGGACTATGATTAGAGATTCAAGATATTGTTGGACAGGTTAACATTTCAAATTCTCGATGCACAACACAGGGAATGGTTTATTGTAGGACTCCTTCCTCATATAAGGATACCTCTCACTTAGTAGTGAGTGACATCATAGTCAGAGGCACTGGAAATAGAAATTAGACTAGATTCAACTCCAGGTGGAGGAGAAGGATCAGTGGGAATAGCACAAGTGCAATTGCAACTGGTAGTGTTGACTCTCTAGTTGCAAGAAGTGGTGAAAGGGAAGGATGTTCATCAGAATGTCTGGTGCACTATGTGTCGCAAAGAAGGACACTTGAGAAACGAATGCCCAACTATGGCTAACTATGTTGCAATAGGGGCACCGGACCCACTACTTAGAGAAGAAAACACAAAATGTTGTGACCTATGCCAGAAGTTGGGACATAAATAGAAATATCAAACAACCTACCACACTCCATTCTATGAGTTATGCAAAAGCATATACCATGATATTCAGGAATGTCACACATTGGAATTAATGAAGGAGAGGACATATGATGCATACCGAGTCGAAGTTGCAGACACGTAGGTGGCAAAGACCCAGACGTTTCAATAAGGAAACTTTCAGCCACAAAGGAACACACAAGCAACACAACAATAGTGTCAGCCTGCATGCGAGGTAGGGTTCGGGACCCGCAACAAAGGAGGATTTGGAAGAGGACCATTGATCAAATGTTGAGATTGTCATGAAAATATTTGATAGGGAGGTTATATGGTTGATATATTTTAGGGGATAACTGAGTGAGTTGGATAGAACAACACTAGAATCCATTTCTAGGATATACACTACATTTCCACACTCAAGTGAAGGGATGGTCAATGTTTCCTTTCAATGTTGAGTAGCTAGATGTAGTAAAGGTGTTTAATATGAAATGGTTATGGGACTTGTTGCCACACAAAATGTAGTGAACAAGAAGGGACAATGTTGAGAAACATCGGTTCACATGCGAAGCAATCTAGGTGATGAAGTAGACCCAAAACGACC